>JAXIVJ010000312.1:22500-30000 GCA_036785665.1 Chirona hameri | reverse complement strand
CAATCACCAAGCATGAGCTGTAACACAAACAAATCATCCTGCATCTGTTTGTATAAGAATCCTTCGTATAGACGCCGTCCGTGTGTCACGAACGCACGACAGTCTTTCTGTGGGACGCCTGCTGACCAAAGTTCGCCATGTGCTGGGCTGGCCCTATGGTTCATGGGCTGGGCCTGGGCCGGGCCTCAACTTTAAGGAAATCACTGGGCTCTGGATGGGCCTGGGCCTGACAATTTTGAAGTAATGAGCGCGTCGCACAAGCTCAGGTCAGAGCTCAAAAATATTTTAACCAACAGTTCACTTACACAGCAACACACTGTTGCTGTGGCTGTGGCTTTTTGTTTTTTGGGTTAGCATATAGTTGGTTCATTGTTCACATGTATAGTATACAAGTAAATATGCTAGGATAATTATTGCAAATTTTGTGAAAATAATTATATGCTTAATCTGAACGGGCCGGATCGGGCCTGGACCTCAATATTATGAATTTGACCGGGCCTGGTCCGGGCCTGGGCTTGGTGTTCATGGGCCTGGGCCGGGCCGGGCTGGGGGTTGGTGGGCCCGTGACGAACACTGCTGCTGACGCGCCCCAATCACGCTGGTGGAGTGGACTGTAAGACTCTGATTTTAAACTAACGGCTCTGTGGCATTTGAGTGCTGTTTTGCTGTTTTAACCGACCAAACGCAGGTATGTATGGAAGGAAAAGGCTACGGGTAGTACACAGATTCTAATGTGTGAAGATTACTGCAATTCAACAGCAGAAGGAGCCAAGCAATTCAACGTGACACAGGTGTGGAGCCAACCCTCAAATTCAAACGAGTATTAGGATATCCTGCTAATTCAAGCAGGCGAGGTATGCAAATAAAGTTCCAATTCAACAACTTGGAATAAGGAAGACGCAATTCAACGCCCGATGGCTGTCAATTCAGACAGACTGGAGGAGATGCTAAAATTCAAGCACACCAGACTATTTGGTGGGTAGAGAGTAAGAAGTCAACAATTCAGCCAACGAGGAGACTTGCAATTCAGCAAGCCAGGAGTGGCGGGGTGAAAAGGTTAGGCGACCTGCGTTCGATATTTAACGCTCCACGTACTGGCCAGCGTTCGCGTCTCCCCACTCCGTCGTCACTTCACTGATCACAGCACCACTGACACGAAAGTTCCTTTATTGCGGAGAGACGTCCGAACAGCGTGAGAGTCGAAACAGAGCAGGGTGAGACATATTTACGAAAACCTTATATACAGCGAGAAAGGAGGTGACGAGGTGTCAGCAAAAGGGTTAACAGGTTTAAACAGGTGGCCAGCCGCGCCGAGGTGTATATGTTATACACAGGTGGGGGGTGAGGCGCGTCTCATCGCGCTATGTCCACGCATGGGTCCGGGATGGCCGGACAGAACGCACCATCGGACAAAGGATCCATTCACGACCCTCCAAACACGCGGCCGGTCGCGGCGAAAAATATGTACACAGGTGCGACCCAACACAGCGGCAAACTCGAGCCAGACGGTCGGCGCGGGCAGACGGTCGGCGGCGACCACGGCCGACGCAGACAACTCGCCGCGACTCGCGTTGTGACTCGCCGGCCACTACGTGTGTAAGCTGATGACTCGGCTGTGGCATCGATCAGCTGGTCAGCTGATCTGGTCAGAGCTGGCTGCCAGCTGACTCGCGGCTGAGTTATCGTCAACTGAGCGCAGCAGACAAGGTGCAACTGAGCGCAGCAGACCAGGTGCAACTGAGCGTAGCAGACCAGGTGCAACTGAGCGCAGCAGACCAGGTGCAACTGAGCGCAGCAGACCAGGTGCAACTGAGCACAGCAGACCAGGTGCAGTACTGACACACAGACCAGGTGTAGTACTGACACACAGACCAGGTGCAGTACTGACACACAGACCAGGTGCAACTGAGCGCAGCAGACCAGGTGCAACTGAGCGCAGCAGACCAGGTGCAACTGAGCGCAGAAGACCAGGTGCAACTGAGCGCAGCAGACCAGGTGCAGTACTGACACACAGACCAGGTGTAGTACTGACACTCAGACCAGGTGCAGTACTGACACACAGACCAGGTGTAGTACTGACACACAGACCAGGTGCAGTACTGACACACAGACCAGGTGTAGTACTGACACACAGACCAGGTGCAGTACTGACACACAGACCAGGTGTAGTACTGACACACAGACCAGGTGCAGTACTGACACACAGACCAGGTGCAACTGAGCGCAACAGACCAGGTGCAACTGAGCGCAGCGGACCAGGTGCAACTGAGCGCAGCAGACCAGGTGCAACTGAGCGCAGCAGACCAGGTGCAACTGAGCGCAGAAGACCAGGTGCAGTACTGACACACAGACCAGGTGCAACTGAGCGCAGAAGACCAGGTGCAGTACTGACACACAGACCAGGTGCAGTACTGACACACAGACCAGGTGCAGTACTGACACACAGACCAGGTGCAGTACTGACGCACAGACCAGGTGCAGTACTGACACACAGACCAGGTGCAGTACTGACACACAGACCAGGTGCAGTACTGACACACAGACCAGGTGCAGTACTGACACACATACCAGGTGCAGTACTGACACACATACCAGGTGCAGTACTGACACACAGACCAGGTGCAGTACTGACACACAGACCAGGTGCAGTACTGACGCACAGACCAGGTGCAGTACTGACACACATACCAGGTGCAGTACTGACACACATACCAGGTGCAGTACTGACACACAGACCAGGTGCAGTACTGACACACAGACCAGGTGCAGTACTGACACACAGACCAGGTGCAGTACTGACACACAGACCAGGTGCAGTAGTGACGCACAGACCAGGTGCAACTTAGCGCAGCAGACCAGGTGCAGTACTGACGCACATACCAGGTGCAGCACTGACGCACATACCAGGTGCAGTACTGACATACAGACCAGGTGCAGTACTGACACACAGACCAGGTGCAGTACTGACGCACAGACCAGGTGCAACTTAGCGCAGCAGACCAGGTGCAGTACTGACGCACATACCAGGTGCAGCACTGACGCACATACCAGGTGTAGTACTGACACACAGACCAGGTGCAGTACTGACACACAGACCAGGTGCAGTACTGACGCACAGACCAGGTGCAACTTAGCGCAGCAGACCAGGTGCAACTGAGCGCAGCAGACCAGGTGCAACTGAGCGCAGCAGACCAGGTGCAGTACTGACGCACATACCAGGTGCAGCACTGACGCACATACCAGGTGCAGTACTGACATACAGACCAGGTGCAATACTGACACACAGACCAGGTGCAGTACTGACGCACAGACCAGGTGCAACTTAGCGCAGCAGACCAGGTGCAGTACTGACGCACATACCAGGTGCAGCACTGACGCACATACCAGGTGCAGTACTGACACAGAGACCAGGTGCAGTACTGACACACAGACCAGGTGCAGTACTGACACACAGACCAGGTGCAGCACTGACGCACAGACCAGGTGCAGTACTGACACACAGACCAGGTGCAGTACTGACACACAGACCAGGTGCCGTACTGACACACAGACCAGGTGCAGCACTGACGCACAGATGGTACTGCCGATTGCCGGCTCTTCCTGTCCTGGGTTATATTTGTCTAGGGCATGTATTCCTGGCATGTTCTCTAGCCAATTAGACACCGTTCACTACAGTTACCACTTGCTAGAAGATATTTGCATTGCAACTAGAGCCCTTCATGGAGTGGGAATCCCGTACGGGAATGAGAACGGGACGGGAATGGGTGAGAATGGGGCAAACTTTTTGGAAATTAACGGGTTGGAACGCATTACTGGACAGAGTATATCATTTTTTTAGCACCACAAAAAGTGAAATATGGTGAAACGGGTGGGAATGGGAGCCCCACCGATTATGCATTCGGATTGGAACGGGTTTGGTTCTGGCTGAATGGGCTGGAACGGGATGGGGACTGAAAATGTGTCCCATGAAGGGCTCTAATTGCAAAATCACCGTTTCGTGTCGGCTTTTCAGAGCCATCTTGGCGTTCTCTGGTCACTCTTGTGTTAGATGTGTGCAAGTGTTGTGGCGATCACTGATATTCGATGAAATAACAGCGCGAAGCGAAGTGCGCCGGTCAGACCTGCACCACCAAAGTCCCGAAATGATCTGAAATAATAGGATAATAATAATGATGGGATGGAAATAGGAAATATCCCTAGGATCTCGATCCGGGGCATTATCAAATTAAAATTATTCTCTTCAGGTTTGTCAAGGAATCTTAATGATCATGGATCCCAGGTGCAGTTTTTGTATGAGATCTTTGGGATTCTGAATCCTTACCAAATTTTGGTACAACAGTCTTGAAATTGTGGATCCTGGATCAATATTTTGGCAGTGGTATCTTACTGAACTTTGGATCTTATCAAAGCGATTTTCGTGGACCGTGGATCGTTTTTATGTCTCTCGGCATATGTTTGGTGCTGGTGATAAATTGACTCCGCACGGCTGTATTGAGAGTCTGGGGCCCGTCGGCACAGGTGTTGATGGCTGCAGCGTGGGAGCGGCCGCGGCAGTCACGGACTGCGGCTCCTCCTCAATAGGTGCAGCTCCTCCTGTTGAAGGCAAACTAACAAACGCATCAACATCCCGATATAGGCCCAGGCTCAGTCCCAGAAACTATGGTTGATTGCGTAAAATGTTTTTTGGTTGAGCTATGAAATCACTGTCGTGACTTGGTACCTGACTTGGTACCTGTGTCCACTGACCAGGAAGTGATGCATGCGGAGGGACGAGGGTGTTAGAAGATTTCCGGCCCATAGCCAGTGTTCATATTCTTGTTGGGAATTGTTGTGGAATGAACTCATTAATAAAATATGTTCAACGTAAACAACCTGTTTTGGCTGCTGGCTCTTGGACCACGCTTTTAAGAGAAGCATGCTGATATTAGTTCCGTGCTAATACTTTCCAAACTTTAACTATCTCAAAAACCTACTCATGATATACGGTAATCATATTGCTGTCACCAATTACATCCTTGGCTTGTGTCAACACCCTTTTTGAGAACAAAGTGTAATACTGACTGATTAGCTGGTGTTGCCTGCGCGTCGGCCCCTGATTGCTGCGCTGGACGGCGCTGTAGCCAGCAGCTCTCCTCCTATCTCCCGGGCCGAGACGGTAAAAAGAAGCCTCACGGCTCGCCGCCATGCCGAAAAACAGACTGTCGCATGGCCGGCGTGGTATGCCGCGTCTGATGCCGATCGCTCTGCAAACCGATCGAGGAGAGGACCTGTCCTCAGATCCGACGTGCAGGTATGCAACGCGCTGTCCGTGCGGTTAATCATTAGAAGCGAGCAGCGTATTTAGTATCAAAGTGACGGTTGTTTGAAATTGGGGAAGAGGTCGGACTTAAAGCCAATTTCTGAAAATGTCACTACAAATCTTACAATAGCTGAAAATAAAAGACGAATATATCTATATAAATTTTAACATTTTGTCGCGCCGTTCTCACTGAGCAGGCAAATCAGCCCTACCAGTTTCGGACAGCCCTACCAGTTCCTGCTGTTGGCAGGTCAGCCCTACCAGTTCCGGCTGTTGGCAGGACAGCCCTACCAGTTCCGGCTGTTGGCAGGTCACCCCTACCAGTTCCGGCTGTTGGCAGGTCAGCCCTACTAGTTCCGGCTGTTGGCAGGTCAGCCCTACCAGTTCCGGCTATTGGCAGGTCTGCCCTACCAGTTCCGGCTGTTGACAGGTCAGCCCTATCAGTTCCGGCTGTTGGCAGGTCTGCCCTACCAGTTCCGGCTGTTGACAGGTCAGCCCTATCAGTTCCGACTGTTGTCAGGTCAGCCCTACCAGTTCCGGCTGTTGGCAGGTCAGCCCTACCAGTTCCGGCTGTTGGCAGGTCAGCCCTGTCAGTTCCGGCTGTTGGCAGGTCACCTCTGTCCAATTCCGGCCGTTGGCAAGTCAGTACTGCCCCAGTTCCGGTCATTGGCAGGTCAGCCCTGTCAGTTCCGGCCGTTGGCAGGTCAGCTCTGTCCAATTCCGGCCGTTGGCAAGTCAGTACTGCCCCAGTTCCGGCCGTTGACAGGTCAGTCCTACCAATGGGCTGGGGGACCGGTAGTGGGTTTTTACGCATAACAAATTCAGCATATTTTTCTCGATTTTTCGATATACTTCTTACACACATCTTAGACCGCCTTCTGTCCTAAAACTTCCTCTTAACTTCTCATATTTTAAAATAAAAATCTTGATTTTGTTTGTGACGTCACGACACTCGTGATTTGTGACGGCACTTTTATTTTTACTATGGTCATGACGTCACAACTACAAGGACATGAGCTTTTGTTTGAGTTTTTAATCATTTTTGAATTAATTTCGCATTTCTTAATAATAACCAATATTTACATTATTAAAAATTATCCTTGTTTTTATGAACCAAAAAAATGTGTACCTTACAAAATTGTCCCCCACCCTACTCCGGCCGAGCTTTGCCCCACCGGCCATTGGCAGGTCAGCTGTGTCCCAGTTCCTGTCAGCGGGAGGCTGGAAGTGAGTCTGAAGTCAGCGGGAGGCTGGAAGTGAGTCTGAGCCCTGTTGTTCATCTGTTAACTGTGTCTTTTTGTCCTATCTGATTCATATCTGAGTCTGGTTCATATCAAGCTAGGATAACCTGTCATTTTGGGTTGCTGATGTAGTATTTTATGGTGCGAACGCTAAAACCGATTTTAGGAGTAAAAATGTATTTTAAAAAATTCAAAACTGCCTGTTTCAGCATGTATTATGTTAAAGGGAAGTGTCGAGCTTGGTAGATTCGAGCGAATGCTATAAAATTACTAAACAGAGTACGCAGATAATTATTCTGCTATTGATTTGTCATAAAACCCGGGAACTGTGGAGATATTCATGAAATAAAATATTATACAACATTACGTCATTTTCAGATTTACGTCACAAACGCGTCACACCTCCCGCTTTTATGGTGAATCGAATTAGGTAAACAGTGCCGCTTTATGTGCGCCGCCAGTTTTATAATGCACACCGTAAGATACACATAACAGGTACTCCATCTGGTAGCACTTTCTTCTGTGACGTCACATGGATTCGATTTTTTGTCTGTTTCAACGAACGGAAAAACGGTTATTTTCCTCAAGTCTTTCCCGAAGAACAAATTCACTTACAAAGTAGGAACCATCGACACTTTTTGGAAGTTTTAAACATAAAGGAAGCAGATCAATCCCGAGGCCAATTATAACGCTACGTGACGTCACGGCTGCCGTCATCCCAGGAAAATGCCTTCCGCTACGCTGGATTTGTTTGGTGAGTTCCAGGGGTGTCATCCCGTGATTCCCATGTATCGGCTGCCGAGCGGCTCAGCATTAGTGATGACGTCACTGGTGCTATTAATTAAATTATTAATTCTTATACGGATTACGGCCTTGTCAATAATTACTTCCACAAATGCACAAGGAATTCGCAGCCGCCGTTATCTACCATGACAATAATGCATAAATTCAAGGCCGTAT
>JAXIVJ010000312.1:0-17500 GCA_036785665.1 Chirona hameri | reverse complement strand
AAAATACCCCCAGTCGAAAATCCTGGGGGGCATAAAGGCAATTTTTCCCCCTCCCCAGATTTTGGCCTGCTCAATCTGGGGGCAAAATGACCCTCCCCCACCCCTCCCCAGGATTTTCAACTGGGGGGGGGGATTTTAGGTACCCTGCGCCCCGCAATCCGCCGCCCCTACCCCTGAGCATGTCGGTAGGGCGACAAAGCAGCCAGTGCAGTCCCTGGTCAAGTCGGAAGGACCTCTGAACAGGCCGAATGGGCCCCTTGACACACATGAGGGGCTTCTTGGAAGGTCAGAGGAGTTCCTGGTGAGACCAGAAGGGTCAAAGCACGTGGAGATCACAGATGAAGATTAAATACAAAGAGGACTTACTCCACAATACAAATATTAAAAGCGGAGCTTTCGGGTATATTATAACACCCTTCGTCAGGGTGCTACAATATACCCGAAAGTTCCGATTTTAATTTGTCCTGTAGAGTAAGCCCTCTTTGTATTATATATATCACCCACTCCACATCATGTCTTTTCTCTTCGCGGATCCCAGATGAGTCCCTGAACAGGTCGGGAGGGCGTTGAAAAGGTCAGAGAAAAGGTCTTGCCCCTGGGCAGGTGAGGTCTAGACGATCTGAATTGAAGGTGAGGTCTAGACGATGGCGTTGAAAAGGTCTAGACGATCTGAATGGACCTTGGGCCTTTCAACAGTAAGAATACAGTTGTACAGGGAATCAAACTCAAAATTTTCGCGCCGGTTTGCGGTGCAATTTAACTGCAAATTCAATTATATGCGGGTTAGGAAAAACTCGGCCCGTTTCTCGGCGCATTTATGTGTTATGTTGCTACTTTCCTATGTAATTGGGCAAAATAGTTCACTTTAGCACCTTTTTTACCGCACTTTTAAACGCACAATATAACAATTGTAGAGGTCCGCACCATACGCAATGCGACGCATTGATGAGAATGCATATCCAGGGCATAAGACTCAAAATGTTCGCGCCGCTCTGCGGCGCCATTTGTTTAAGAGTTCCAGGTCTTAAGCATAAACAATATTCCAAGTTGGTATGGCTGATTCCAAATTGGTGTCGCTCGTTCCAAAGTTGATATGGCAGTTTGCTAACTCCAGCTCCTAAATGTTGGTATGGCCCATGCCATACCTGTCATACTGCATTTTCCATCCTTGTAACGTGCCTTTTCATCCGTGTTTTTTTTTTTTGGGGGGGGGGCTTTCAACGCTTGGAAAGGGGGCCCTTTCAACGCTCGGGAAGGGGCCCTTTCGAGGCGCCGCCCGCCCCCCCCCCCCCCCTGGACGAAATCCTGGTTATGTGCCTGTCCACGTGGCAGCGGCTGTTACGTGTCAAGCCAGGTAAAGCCAAGTCAAATCAAGTACTTATCATCTCTGTGTGTGTGTGTGTGTGTAGGGGGGGGGGGGGGGGGTCGGATGCCCTTTGAAGTCAATTTTTGTCATGCAATACCGATAGTCGTAATGTTAAAAATTCCCATAAGTGTGGGGGCGACCCCCACTAGGTAGCGACAACCCTGGAGCTTGCACATTGTCTGTTTATGTAGTAATGACGCGCACGGCGGCTGTAAAATGTGGTTGCTTGTACAGAATTGACCTCGGCTAACTTTACCATCGATCTGACCTGACGATATTGATGTTTCTAAGGGGGGGGAGTTATAGGTATAACGTAGCGTTCCGCTTGGGAATATCCTGAGTAGCACCTAAATAGGTAATACGAATTCGCTAAATTGCATTTTTTATTGCAAATTGCAAATCTTGGATTTTATATCGGTAACCCCATATCACTTCAATTCTGGGGACTCCCTATTATAAGGCAATGGGCACTTAAATTCGCCTCTATTGCCCCAATTGACTCAATTTCAATTTAAAGTTGCCAAAGGTTTCAAATGCCTCATTTTGACATGTTTGGCATGAAACTGATACTCAAGATGTTCCCATTGGCGATTTTTGCCAATTCAGGTGAAATAATTAGGTACTCCGTGGGCCTTGCAGAGTCACCTGAGGTCATCTGTGGTCATCAGCACTAATTTGCCCCTAACCCTCGACAGAATGGAGCCTTCAAATGTCATCATTGGATTTCTGGCGACAATGCCCGTGAGATGATATGCAATATACCCCATTTAGGTTATTTGGTGACCTTGACCTGAGGTCAGTTTTTATTAATAGTTGAAATAATAATGTCGGACTCAAATGTCAAGATGACATTTGAGTTCAAATGTCAAGATGGTCACCTCTATGGGGTTGCTGTGCATAACTTACGCAAATCTGTTTTTGTATTACGACTTACTTTCTATGGGCCAACCGGGACGGTAACCCGCACTTGTCCCCGGTCCGGGATGGATCGTGGCGACGTCCCGGTTGGCCAGGCGGGCTGCCCCGAAATAATAGGACATTGCAAGCAAGTGCTTTCAACTTACTCCTTGCCAACTAAGCTTCATTATAAAAAAAAATCACAGGAATTACCTTCCTAATATCTGAATCCAGTATCCCGATAAATCATGTGCTGTGGCGCGGTGGTCAGTAGATAGCTACAACTAGCGTTTCGCGATCAAAGGGATAGGTGCTCTGATTTAAGCGTAAGCTTATGGAACAATCCTTTTGTTTTGATGGCAACGTGCACCAGGGTTGTGCTCGACTCAGATTTTTTAGACTGACTCGACTCTGACTCATTTACGAAGGGACTCTGACTCAACTCTGACTCAAGCGAGGAAATTATTTGTTTTGAGTCGACTCAGCTTTGACTCATTTGCTTTTACCCCTGATTCAACTCTGACTCAAGCGAGGGGGACAATTTGTTTGAGTCGACTCAACTTTGACTCATTTGCTTTTACCCCCGACTCAACTCTGACTCAAGCGGGATTTTGTTTTTGTTTAGTCGACTGAACTTTGACTCATGTGAAAATTGCTTGAGTCGACTCATTTTTGACCTCAAGTTCAACTAACTTAACGACTTCGATTCAAATGTATTTGACTTGCAAAAACTCATTAGAATATTATATCATATAGGTAAACACTTTTATTTTGATTTACTCTGGATCAAGGCACATAATGAATATTGCATTATCATAAATATCTACTGCATCCAGCTGCATTGTAAGCTATATTCAAATATATGTTCCTAATAACAATAATAATAATAATAATAATTATTATTATTATTTCGCACCAGCACAGCTACGTATTGTTTATGTTATTGATTTATGTGGGTTTGAAAAGCACTCTAGAACATTGTTTGGACCCCTTTATTATTTAGTTGCTCCGATTGTTTTGCTTGTTATATCAGATGTGACTTTGACTTGTAAGAGGTTGAGTCGACTCAGCTTTGACTCAAGCAGCATCCAGGTGACTCAACATTGACTCAAGCGACATCCATGCGACTTCGCTCTGACTCAACTCAAACCCCTATTTTGATTAAGCGACTCGACTCTGACTCAAGTTGAGCCCTTATTTTGTTAAAGCGACTCAACTCTGACTCAAGGAGAGCCCCTATTTTTCTTAAACGACTCGACTCTGACTCAAGTTGATTTGAGTCAGAGTTGAGTCAAATCTGACTCACCGACTCTGAGTCGAGCACAACCCTGACGTGCACCAATGTGTCTATCCTGAATTTCACCTATTGTCAAGGCAAATAAATGTATGATGAGGATGATGGTAATATTAGTAGATCCAAATTTGTTAAATATCATGGAGGATCCTGGTCAGTGGATAGGAATGATTTTGAATGGGGAAAGAGAGAATTTTCCCCTTTCTTCATGCAATACAATTTTAACAAATACCACTTCCCTCTCATTTTTTTAGTATCCCTGATCCTGGATTTTCTTAGAGCTCTATCTGAAGAGCTTGCCAAATTATAGGTAAAATTTTGGATACCTAATGCCAACATTCTTGATCGATCAAGTATTGTTTCCAAAGTTTAGTGAAATGTATTTGCTGGATCTTGTTATCTTTTCCAGGTATCTTGGCACAATCTCTTTATCTCTTATCACATATAAAATTAAATGAACACAATTATGTTTAAATATTCAATACTGGCATAAAAACTGTGCCAATGTAAAATCATGTTGGATTCTGAAAAATAACATACAATTTGTGGCATACCCAGACCAAAATAGCCACAGCATCATGCATCTGTAGTTCTTGTGGTAAAATATTCAATACTGGCAAAAATACTGTGTCATGTAAAATCATGTTGGATAAAATTATTGCTCTCATATGGTCAGAACCAAAAATAATAATGGTGTTTTCTATCTTATTTGTGGAGTATTGAATGATGCTTTGATTCTATTACCTACTTCAAATACGCAAGACATCAATTGTCCAAAACTATTTTGCAGCACCCATGGAATAAGCAAGTGATGTCATCATGGATGAATATGGAAACATTATTCTTGCATCCTTATAACAATAGGTACAACAAATATCAGTAGATGATGCAACGTTGCATGGCTCTCAGGGCCTATTTTAAGGGGAAAACCACTGGGGGGGGGGGGGCAAAAAGGTACCCCATTTTTGGGATATCTTTTTGTGGCAAAAAGGTAGCCCCTATTTTTCCCTCCGCGAATTTGCGACGGTCACCTTATTTTGGTATTCGAGCTTACGAAATTCACTTTTCGAATTCACAAAAAAAAAATTGAGGACATTTTTCCGAGAACAAAATATTTCTGGGGTTCAAAAAAACCCAAAAATAACAAATTCTAGATGGCCATTTGGAAGAGAATGACATTTCTTTTCTTTTGACGTTTTGTATTTGCAATTTGCTTTGAAACTCTATTACAAAAATCAAACATTTATTGTTCTTCCACCAAAAATTAAATAACATGACGTCATTAAAACGTTATTATCTCCCCAAATACTTCATTGATTTCATTAAAATTTGGTGAGAAGACGTATAATTGATGTAGTATAAGGTACTATAGGTTTCACGTTGATATCTATTAGAGTTGTATAGTTATTGAGAAAATCCGGTAGGTGGCAGATTCTGCCCCCCCCCCCTCCACCCAGCGGGGCGAGTGTCACCGGGACTGCTTGAATTGCATCAGGTGCGCTGTTGTGTCTCATTGAAAGCAAGGGATACATCAAAACTAAAATTAAATCACTTAAGAGAAAAACTTTCGTTTGCATGAAGTTTTCTCCTAAGATCATTGTTTTTCACGTTCAGTGCCGGGAACGCGCGGGGGGGGGGGCATACTTGTATTGCATGCCCCCCCCCTCCCCCAGATGCCTGTGGGGGGGGGGCATTTTCCCCTGATGTCCGCCTCCTGGATCCGACAGCGGGGGCGGATACTCTCCCCCCTTAGGTTTTTTGGAAATAGCGGAAAACGACGCCATTTCGCGCCGCCATTTTTGGTACAACTGCTTGCCTATCAATTGCCCAAATCCTGTTAATTTGTTTACCTTGGGTCTCCTCAGGTCAAGTTGCTAAGTCAAGTCTAGTGATCTCACCTCCAAAAAATGTAAGGTCGTGCCGCAGCCACATTGTTTGACTGATCATTTAGATACTCACAGGATTTAATCAGGTCATACACACCTACAATTCTGCTATTTCGGATGATTTTTATATCAGTGACCTAAAGTGAAGTATATTTTGTGACCTCCCAATTATAAGTCATTGGGGAAACATGAAAATGTATATAAATCCACAGGAAATGGCTAAATTTTCCCAATGTTCACCAGTCTTTTGCAATCTACGGTTTTACGGATCTACGTGGCAGATCTACGGTTAGGCAAAATGGGCAATTGCCCCCCCCCCCCAACCGCCTGAAATCGTCGCAAGATCGACACATGTCCTGATATAGAAAACATTCTCTAAGCAACTTTTACTAAGGAAAGTTAGCTTTAAATCAGGTATCAATACATAAGCAAGCCAAATCCGATGCGTTTTCAGAATTGTGCGAGACTTTTTGGAAATTCCCCCCCTCCCTCCCAAACCATACGTTCTGGATCCGCCAATGCAAAGATCCATGTAGTATTTTTATCCTGTGACCTCCACGAGGTAAAATATATTCACCCTGAGGTCATTCGTCATTTTTCTTCCATAACTTTGTATCGAACCAGTAAGACGCCGTAGTTGGTCAATTCTCTTACGCTTACTCATTTGCAGTTTTTCTCTCTCTAAAAAGTAAAATTATAAATGTATTTATAAACAGATACTGAATGTATTTGTATAGTACTCTCACATGTAGGTATGCCGTCCGTCAATAGCACGCATTTTCGTCAGCAGCACGTATATTCGAGTGCGATCGTGGATGTGACTAATTCTGTCACGGCTAGGTCATTCACCTCTCTCTGGCCTGCTGAAATATAACCCCCCCTCTCTCTCTCTCTCTCTCTCTCTCTCTCTCTCTCTCTCTCCTCTCTGACCTGCCGAAATCTACCTAGCCCAATCTCTGCCTGAATCTATACCTGATGGAAGTGGTAGACATTATTGTCTACCACTTCCATCAGATGCCGACGCTTCCATCTTCCACGGACGAAGAGGCGCCTCTCGTCCAAATTCCATCGTAGCCACGTCGTTGCGGTGCTTGTTGAAGTTCTTCTCCGTAGCGCCAGGGACGTAGTCAGGAGGGGGGGGGGGCACGGAGCCATGCCCCCCCCCCCCTCCGTCTGAGCAAAATAAATGCACACGAGATAAAATGAGATCTCTGACGACCCAACCATACCCCTCCCTCCCCCCCCCCCGTCAACAAGATATGGCTGAGGAGCGATTTTTTTTACTACCTGGTGCCCCCCCCCTCCCTGATAAAAATCCTGTTTACGTGCCTGCGTAGCGCATTTGACAATCGCGCCCGCCTGACTTCTTCTTGCACCAAGAAGAGTTGGCAGGGAGAGATGTTCGAGTTGATGCATGGGGCTGGTGCCGCGACTCGTGCTAACTCGTTCTATTTACCCTTGACTGGGATGACCTGTATCGGTGGCAGCGGCCTGAGTAAGATCAAGTTAATGCGCGGGGAGGACCGTGCCGAAAGTTTGTGACACGTAAATCCATGACTTTAAATTTCGCCTGTCAGCAAATATTGCGCGATCGGATATGGTCCATGCAAACAGCTCTGCTTAGCGAAGGGCGCCGACACCTTCAAACGTAAGGTTGGAACAAATACAAATATGCGCTCAGCTTTAGCTGACAGCACGAGGATAGACTGTTCACCGTACTTCCAGGAGCTTCTCCGTCTCGGCATTCAACTTTGTTTTTGCGGGAAAGTCATTTAGGGCAGCCCCTGCCCCGTCCGGAGTGATAAATCATTCTACCTCAATTGAAGGAACATTATCACAGAAACTATTGTTCTTCTAGTCTCCCATGAGTGACACTCAGTGGCGTGCGTAGAAATGCACAAAGGGTCGGCTTCAGGGCCATCACTTGGTCTGAGGGGCCCTAGGTCTGAGGAAGCCCTTTTTCAGCCTGAGGAGGCCCTTTGTCAGCCTGTGGGCCATTATGTTCCGAATGAGGGGCCTTTGGTTGGCGTGAGGGGCCCACGGACGGGTTGAGGGGATCCTCCAGCGCCCCGAAGGGGAACTTGGTCGGCCTGATGGGTCAAGTCAACCTGAGTGGTCCTCGGCCGGGTTGAGTGGACCTCGATCGGCCTGAAGGAGAACTTGGTCGGATTGAGCGGGCCCCCTGTCAGCCTGAGGTGCCCTCGTGCGGCATGAGGGGCCCTTAGATAATTTATAGGCCTGATAGAACCCTTGCCATGCCTGAGCGGACCCCAGGCTGGTCTGAGAGGGCGATTGTCGAGGCCTGAGAGAGTCTCGCACCTCCAGCAGTCACTGGCCAGAGGGGCGCCGTCACTGGCCTGAAGGGTGCCGCCATTGTCTGTGCCCATTGGCCGAAGGGGCACCGTAACTGGCCGATGGGGCGTCGTTACTGGCCGCAAGAGTGGCGTCACTGGCCGGAGGAGTGCTATCACTGGCCAGATGGGCGCCGTCACTAGCCGAAGGGACGCTGTCACTGGTCAGATGGGCGCCGTTATTAGACGGAGGGGCGCCGTCACTGAACAGCGGGGCGCAGTCATTGGGTGGAGGGGCGCAGTCACTGGCTGGAGGGTCGCCGTCATTTGCCGGTGGGGCGCTATCACTGGCCGGAGGGGCGCCGTCATTGGCTGGAGGGGTGCAGTCACTGGCCGCGGAGGGGCGCCGTCATTTGCCGGTGGGGCGCCGTCACTGGCCGGAGAGGGGCCGTCACTGGTCAGAGGGGCGCCGTCACTAGCCAGAGGGGCGCCGTCACTGGCCGGAGGGGCACCGTCTTTGACAGGGGATGCCGTCACTGGCCGCAAAAGCACCGTCACTGGCCGGAGGGGCGTCCTCACTGGCCGGAGGGGCGCCGTCACCTGGCCATAGGGCGGCACATGGCTAGGTAGCGGCACATGGCTAAGGGGCGGCACATGACCAAGGGGCGGCAACTGGCATGAGGGCGGCATCCGACCTGAGGGCGGTGCCCCGTCAGAACGCGGTACGTGACCTGATGACGGGACCTGGCCTGAGGGCGGCACCTGCCTTGAGGGCGGTACCTGGCTTGAAGGTGGCACCTGACCAGGGGGCGGCATCTGGCCTGAGGGCATCACATGACCTGAGGGCGGCACATGACCTGAAGGCGGCACCTGGCTGGGGGCGGCACCTAGCCTGAGGGCGGCTCCTGGTCTGAATGCAGCAAATGTCAGATATCCAACCCTGTAAGCATGTCTATTTCCGCGCATTCGGCGCGGAAATTGGTCTGCTTGCGAGGCCCTTCCGCGCCTTCGGTGCGGAGGGGGTGCAGATGGGGGGGGGGATGGGGCGCCGCCCCCCTCTGTATCCACCCGCAGGGGGCGGCCGTCCCCCGCGGCCCCCCTGTATCCGCCCCTAGGGGACACTCGTCCCCCCGCCCCCCTGTGGCGGAGCCCCTGCCTAACTACACACCAAATGTGAACACAATCGGTTCAGCAGCTGCCCCCACCCACTCCAAATTGTGTGGCGACGTTTCTGATCCAACAACCCCCGATCTCCGCCACTCTGCCGCTAATGAGCAATTGTTCAAAGGATATTGAAATTCAAGATATTCCGGAAATAATTTAAAGATACTTATTTTGGTTGGGAAATTCTAAAACTTAGGAATATCATGACATTTGCATTGGATTTGTATACATTTATCACCAGGTAAGCATATTTTATTTTAATTGAATACCTATCAACCGGAAACTGACATGGAAATAATGAAATCAGGGTGGGCAGCATTTTTTTGACTGGGGGAGGGGGGGGGGGGGCAAAACGGCTCACTGGGGCACCCCCCGTTACCATGTTAAAATAGGCACTGATGGTTCTGGAGTACAATTATTCAGACACCCCTATCTTCATGTGTAGCACTCATTGTACCAATCATAAAATGTGTTGTGTTGAAAATGTGATGTGTGTTGACACAATGTGCTGCGTATTGACAAAATATGTTGCATGTTTACCAAATGTACCAGAGTGCCGATTTTTATCAATATTGTTAGTCACCGAGGCGTGAGAAAAAACTTGCTTTTTAGAGTAATTGGCCATAAGAGCGCGAAAAATGGAAATGAGTTAGCCTGGCTCTTTGTTGGTGTCAACCTCGAGGTTTTTTCACCTCTGGCCAGCCCCACCGTTACCCAAATTTCCACCTACCACCTATTGCCTACCAGAGGTGCGTTACTGAATCTGTGCCCTCAGCTTCATTCTCTTATTTCTTTTCTCTTACAATTTTACTTCTTTGGTGCTTTGGATGGTAGCAGATCCTTTCAAAATATAAACGCCTATCACTATGCAGCCGTACCCCGCAGTGGCAAAAATCTGTATCCTTACTTTCCTTCTGATAGGTAACGTGGCAAACCACCGGTAAAAAGGTGGATCAATAATACAACACATCACATTAATTAATGAAACACATGAAAGCCTTACCTCCAGTTGCAGATTAATAATCTTCAACCCAGCCCCGACTCAGCACACGCGTCAACCGCACAAATATGGCACAAACGTGTAGCTTACGAACGGCCAGGCCGTTGTCATCCCAATGCCTATAAGCTGATCTATAATCTGCGCTGATGACGTCACCAGGGGTACTACTTTTTGGATGCCTGTGAGTTTCCTTGTCATTAATATGAGACTTCATACTGTCTAACATGCATTATTGACGTTGCAATAATGTACGTTAGACATGTATGACACTTGCGAAGTAGTGTTTCATATATTTAGCTTGCTATGCCGGATATAAGTATTCCCCCGGTGACGTCATGACAGATACCTGCGCGGCAGGGACGGGTCTACCTTATCTCTATGACCTTGACGAACAGCTATCTATGTGGCCTTGACGAACAGCAGGACTTCTCCGCAGAAAATATAGTTTCTTAAAGTAAGATTCAAATACCTCAAATTTCATAAGAAAAATGAATTAAGTATTTCCGCCGGCTAAAAAATTAGTTATATTAATTAGGAAGTGATGAAAGCAACGAATTTCCAATAATTCTGAAATAGAAAAACCAGAGAGGTTCATGCGCGGATCATGGTGGTGCCATTCAATATGGCTGCCCCCACAGTCGTCTGAAGTTCACACACGTCAGATTGAAGCGACGTTCACACACATTCACACAATATGTGTGAAAAAGTAAGGTTTTCGTACATGTTGAGGACCATCTCAAAATTAAGTCAGATGACCGAGAAGACGTTAATTATCGGTTCTTGATTAGCTTTAAAGTCGAGGACCGGCTTTCGGTCCTCGACATACACCGGTGGTCCCCGACTTACCGGTGTGTGAAGGGCAAATGTCCTCAACATACACCGTTCACACACTCACACACACACACACACACACACACACACACACACACACACACACACACACACACACACACACACACACACACACACACACACACACACACACACACACACACACACACACACACACACACACACACACACACACACACACACACACACACACACACACACACACACACACACACACACACACACACACACACACACACACACACACACACACACACACACACACACACACACACACACACACACACACACACACACACACACACACACACACACACACACACACACACACACACACACACACACACACACACACACACACACACACACACACACACACACACACACACACACACACACACACACACACACACACACACACACACACACACACACACACACACACACACACACACACACACACACACACACACACACACACACACACACACACACACACACACACACACACACACACACACACACACACACACACACACACACACACACACACACACACACACACACACACACACACACACACACACACACACACACACACACACACACACACACACACACACACACACACACACACACACACACACACACACACACACACACACACACACACACACACACACACACACACACACACACACACACACACACACACACACACACACACACACACACACACACACACACACACACACACACACACACACACACACACACACACACACACACACACACACACACACACACACACACACACACACACACACACACACACACACACACACACACACACACACACACACACACACACACACACACACACACACACACACACACACACACACACACACACACACACACACACACACACACACACACACACACACACACACACACACACACACACACACACACACACACACACACACACACACACACACACACACACACACACACACACACACACAGACACACAGACACACAGACACACAGACACACAGACACACAGACACACAGACACACAGACACACAGACACACAGACACACAGACACACAGACACACAGACACACAGACACACAGACACACAGACACACAGACACACAGACACACAGACACACAGACACACAGACACACAGACACACAGACACACAGACACACAGACACACAGACACACAGACACACAGACACACAGACACACAGACACACAGACACACAGACACACAGACACACAGACACACAGACACACAGACACACAGACACACAGACACACAGACACACAGACACACAGACACACAGACACACAGACACACAGACACACAGACACACAGACACACAGACACACAGACACACAGACACACAGACACACAGACACACAGACACACAGACACACAGACACACAGACACACAGACACACAGACACACAGACACACAGACACACAGACACACAGACACACAGACACACAGACACACAG
Organism: Chirona hameri; assembly: GCA_036785665.1. NCBI lineage: Eukaryota > Metazoa > Arthropoda > Thecostraca > Balanomorpha > Balanidae > Chirona > Chirona hameri. The sequence continues at coordinate 5,217 of JAXIVJ010000312.1, read as the reverse complement.
ACACACAGACACACAGACACACAGACACACAGACACACAGACACACAGACACACAGACACACAGACACACAGACACACAGACACACAGACACACAGACACACAGACACACAGACACACAGACACACAGACACACAGACACACAGACACACAGACACACAGACACACAGACACACAGACACACAGACACACAGACACACAGACACACAGACACACAGACACACAGACACACAGACACACAGACACACAGACACACAGACACACAGACACACAGACACACAGACACACAGACACACAGACACACAGACACACAGACACACAGACACACAGACACACAGACACACAGACACACAGACACACAGACACACAGACACACAGACACACAGACACACAGACACACAGACACACAGACACACAGACACACAGACACACAGACACACAGACACACAGACACACAGACACACAGACACACAGACACACAGACACACAGACACACAGACACACAGACACACAGACACACAGACACACAGACACACAGACACACAGACACACAGACACACAGACACACAGACACACAGACACACAGACACACAGACACACAGACACACAGACACACAGACACACAGACACACAGACACACAGACACACAGACACACAGACACACAGACACACAGACACACAGACACACAGACACACAGACACACAGACACACAGACACACAGACACACAGACACACAGACACACAGACACACAGACACACAGACACACAGGCACACAGGCACACAGGCACACAGGCACACAGGCACACAGGCACACAGACACACAGACACACAGACACACAGACACACAGACACACAGACACACAGACACACAGACACACAGACACACAGACACACAGACACACAGACACACAGACACACAGACACACAGACACACAGACACACAGACACACAGACACACAGACACACAGACACACAGACACACAGACACACAGACACACAGACACACAGACACACAGACACACAGACACACAGACACACAGACACACAGACACACAGACACACAGACACACAGACACACAGACACACAGACACACAGACACACAGACACACAGACACACAGACACACAGACACACAGACACACATACACACAGACACACAGACACACAGACACACAGACACACAGACACACAGACACACAGACACACAGACACACAGACACACAGACACACAGACACACAGACACACAGACACACAGACACACAGACACACAGACACACAGACACACAGACACACAGACACACAGACACACACACACACACACACACACAGACACACACACAGACACACACACAGACACACACACAGACACACACACAGACACACACACAGACACACACACACAGACACACACACAGACACACACACAGACACACACACAGACACACACACAGACACACACACAGACACACACACAGACACACACACAGACACACACACAGACGCACACACAGACGCACACACAGACGCACACACAGACGCACACACAGGCACACACAGGCACACACAGGCACACACAGGCACACACAGGCACACACAGGCACACACAGGCACACACAGGCACACACAGGCACACACAGGCACACACAGGCACACACAGGCACACACAGACACACACAGACACACACAGACACACACAGACACACACAGACACACACAGACACACACAGACACACACAGACACACACAGACACACACAGACACACACAGACACACACAGACACACACAGACACACACAGACACACACAGACACACACAGACACACACAGACACACACAGACACACACAGACACACACAGACACACACAGACACACACAGACACACACAGACACACACAGACACACACAGACACGCACACACGCAGACACACACAGACACGCACACACGCACACACGCACACACGCACACACACACCTACACACACCTACACACACCTACACACACCTACACACACCTACACACACCTACACACCTACACCCACACCCACACCCACACCCACACCCACACCCACATTTTATTTTCGTCCCCGGACCGGCCTATAGCCATTTTCCGGGGGAGGGGAAATTACCTCTGGCAATTTGCCAGGCAAATAATTACGTTAACCGGTGTATGTAAACCCGGAGCAAACTAGGGAGTAGGGTAGCTATTTTACGTTAGTTTTCTGACAATTTGCCAGGCAAAGAATTACGTTAACCGGTTTATGTGAACCCGGAGAGTTTATTGTTCAGAGTAAATATAATATCTAACATTACGTTAAGTATTTCGTTCAAGGTCAAAAATAATATATTTTTATTACATACACTCAATACACTTGAACACAGTGTCAGTGTTGATGGAGCAGGGGGGGGGGGGGTGCCATCATTGCAACAACGGGAGACTGTTGCCAGTCTCCCTGGCTCCGGCACCTCGGCGAGACCTGGTTGTGGGGTGTATTTAGCTGGGAGAAAAGTCCTGAATAATACAAAACCCAGCGTCTAAGGCAAAGGGGGAAAAACCTGCGCGGAGGGCCAAAAATGCGCTAGGCCAAAAAACCCTGTTATATTTGATTAACTAAACATGTTTGGTAGAGAAAATCAAAGAGGAGACCTATCAATTCAGGGTAATTATCACCTAACAGCGTTTGAAGATTTAATGTGATGCGATTTTGTTGTGTGTAATTAATAATGTTCTGGCGTTTATTGCTGTGTACTGGGCAAGTAATTAGTAAGTGCTTAATTGTGTAGCGCGGATAACCTGGGCAATGTTGACAATTTGGTGGCGGGAGATTCTCCATAATATAATAATGAGTAATTTTTGTATGACCGAGGCGGAGGCGCGCCAATATCACCTCCTTTTATCTACAATTCTGATGACTAGATATAAAATGTTGGACTTTTGGCTTGATCGGATGAAGATGAAAATGCGGAGCAGCGTCCCACTCGCGCTGGCGCAATATGTTAAGTTGTAAATTTATATAATTTAAAACGTCTGTTACTGGACTTGGTAATTGGTTTTCTGAAGGTAACTCTAGGCTCAATTTCGCTAGTCTGTCGGCTTCCTCGTTTCCCGGGATACCGGCGTGTCCTGGGATCCAGAGACATTTAATACTGCTGTTTCTGCATTTTAAATACTTAATTAGCTGTCTAATTTTAAATACTATCGGATTTCTACAGTCACTAATCGAGAAAATGGCAGAGAGCGAGGCGGAAGAGTCTGTGCAAATGACTACTTCCTTAAGTTTTTCTTTTCTGACATATATTAATGCTAATAAAATGGATGACAATTCCGCTGTGTATACGCTATTTATGTCCGGAAGTCTAAAGTTATTGCTAACTGTGTTTGTGAAGTATGCACCACCGGTTCGGCCGTCGCCCCGTGAACCGTCTGTGTATATGTATGTGTATGTGTTGTGTTGTGCTTTGTGTTCGTGGAAGAGTGTGTGTGTCTCTGACGCGGTGACTGTGTTTTTGTTGTGTGTGAAGAGGCGGTGTGTGTCTGGTGTTGTGTCGAGCCAGTGAGATGTGAGTGGTGGCGTTGGCATTGTGTTGATGTGAGCGATGTTGAATAGTGTGAGTGTTTGTCTGATTCTGTGTCTGATAAGTGGGTGTCGTTTTTGTAGTAGTGTTTGTCGTCTTGTGGGTGCGGGGTGATTTCAGATGTGGAATGTTGGGCGTGTGGGGTGTGAACTTGCTCTGGCGTAGAATCTAAGTAATGTGTATTTGCGTCGGCGGCAGAGTGTGGGAATGTTTGTGTCGATGTGCAAGTTTGTGGTGTTGGTGGTGCGGCAGGCCCCAGTCACGATCCGCAAGGCAGCGTTTTGGACAGTTTGCAATTTTTTAATTTGTTTGGAACATATGTCATCAAATAAGAATGCGTTATAGTCCAGTATTGGGCGTATCAGGGAAGTATATAGTTGGAGGAGAGTGGCTCGATCTGCGCCCCACTCTCGACCAGCCAATGACTTCATAATGTTAACTCGTCGCGTACATCTCTGCACTAAATCATTGAAGTGTGGGATGAACGAGAGACGTGTGTTTCCCAGATTCCTGAATTTCCCAGATACTTGAATGATTTGACGAAAGGGATAATTTGATTGTATATTTTAATGGAATGTAGGGTTCCACATATGCAGTTTTTTTATAAAAAATTATGGATGCCGATTTGCTTGGAGAAATTTCCAGACCCCATTGGTCGCACCATAACTTTATATAAATGAGTACTAGTTGTAAAATTTTGCTGGCTTGATCGACACTCGGGTGCGAGAACCACACCGCCAGGTCATCAGCATACATTGAAAATTTAAGACCTTTGTCGATCTTGTTAATATTACTGAAAATGTCGTTAATCATAATTAAAAATAGGGTTGGGGAGAGGACCGATCCCTGTGGGACAGCGTGGTCCTGATTTTGATTTGGAGAATATGTGTTGCCGCACCTTACATTAAAAGTTCTGTTGTCTAAAAAGTTTTTGATAAATTTGGCGAGTCGACCTCGAATTCCGGCCTTATGGACCTTTACTAGAAGTGCAGTCTTATTGACTCTGTCAAACGCAGCTCTCAAATCAAGGAAGAGGGCAACTGTGACCTCTCTCTCTCTCTCGAAAGCCGCGCTGGACAGAGTCGATAAGACCAACTAAATTGTCCGCAGTGGAGCGACCAGGTCGAAAACCACTTTGGTGTGGGGAAAGTAAATTATTTGATTAAATGTATGTCCTGATGCGTCCATTAACCATGCGTTCGAATAGTTTACATGCACAACTAGATAGAGAAATAGGGCGATAGCTAGTGGGAGAAGATTTGGGTTTGCGAGGTTTAAGTATAGGAATTAGCGTATTATTATGCCGAGATTCCGGGAAAGTGCCATCAAACCACATGGTATTGAAGGCTGCTAGTAAGTTGGTGCGACCAGTCTCTGTCAAGTTTTTAAAAAGGAGTAGTCAATTTGATCTGGTCCTACGGAAGTTTTACCACATTTACCAATAGCGTATATTAACTCTGAGTTGGTAAAAAGAGAGTAATAGATGTCTACGTTGTTAGATTCAAAGCTTTCAAAGATTCAAAGATTGAAATTGATCGTTAAGTTGGTTAGTAAAAGTTGGTGTACATTGTTGTGTTGATGATATGTTAGCGTAGTGTTGTGCAAATTGTGTTGCGACCTCTAGGGGAAGCGTGTAAGATA
>JAXIVJ010000311.1:252500-277136 GCA_036785665.1 Chirona hameri | reverse complement strand
CATGTTGCCTCTAAATATTATATTCCTAGAATCACGGTACGATACCTGTATTTAATATTATTTGCATTACTAATGGTCTTCTCACATGATAATAACTAAATAATAAATGCATTAATGAATATATAATACATTAATTATTTAGTTGATATCATGAGATCATTAGCAATAATATAATATTTCAAAAAGGCCACAGTCAGTGACTATTCACGTCGTTTCCTCATTCCTTCGAATCTGAAAAATTGTTGTCTGCAGCGGGATTCGAACCCGCGCTTGGCATCGCTCGATCTGCATGGGTTCACGAGATGCTTAATAGCTCGAAAACGAACCTCACGGTGTACACTTTTGAACCCGGAAATGGAAATAAAAATGTTCACGCTTCATTTCTAGCTACTTTGTATTGTCGTATCGGTTTGCAGTAAAAAAAACCGTGGGCCCGTAAAATGTCTTAACATGGAACCCTATGGCCTAGTAGGAAAATGTACGCCGTGCTGCCATATGGACTTTGGACCCCCGGGTATAGAACAGTAAGGAATGTAACGCCCAAATGATTAGATAAGATATAATTTGTATCGTACTTGTTTTGTCTATTATAAATTAAAGGGTATTGTTGCCTATCAATAACTTCTATTTCCCATAGATTACATCTTTATTTATTGAATTAAACGCCAGCAAATATACGAAGTATCCAGGCGAAGGTACGGAATATACGAAACTATCCAGGCGAAGGTTGTTACACTTTGGAGAAATCCTCAGGACATTCACAACCGCTCAATAGTCAGCATATGGGGTTCATGGCTACTGAATCAGATCCCACGGCTAACTAGTAACTGAACGGGACAGACTTTTCTATTCGTTGCTGCCTGATGGTCTCAGAGGACATAGAATGGTCAGGCTGGAGACATATTTACTCTCAACAACCAACGCGGAGACCATGTAGATTTATCAGGCAAGATCATCCACTGAAAGGTTTCGAAATGGAAACCGTGCGGGTTTCTCAGAGAGGAGCATTCAGCAAAAGTTATAAAAAAGTGTTTCTGAGTGTGTGGCCTAAATTACGATTGACTCACTTGATGCCCAACCAAACCACAAAGCTCAGACATAATGGACCAGACATAAAATTATAGATTAAAAAACTCAGAACTGACAGACCAACATGTGGCCGCGACTGTGGCATATCCAGGGGGGGCACGTGGGTCATCCCCCCACTCACTCCCCTGGCCGTGAAGGGGCACCACCACGCCGAGGGGGGCACCATGGGCACCACCGCCCCGGGGCACCACCAAAACCCCAAGATAAAGCAAAAAGAAAGCAAACAATTCAAAATAAAGCAAAAATTTAATTAAAGAAATCAAAACTAAAACAAAAAATGCTGCGCCGCTACGCGGCGCACATCATTCAGTGTTCTTTTGAACCAAGGGCACCACAGTGCCCTTGGTTGGTGGTCTCTGGCACATACACCAGCCTTCGGTGTATCCAGGGGCACCACCGCGCCGGTAGGCAGCACTGTGGGGCGAGGGGAGACACCGTGCCTGGCCTTGAATACAGGAGGGAAAACAATGGTCTGGTGCCGCCATGAAATCACAAGCATTGGTCGCTGAGAAAACAAAATCCCTCGAAATGATGCTAAATTAAAATTGCTAAATTATGCCAAAAAATACCCTCATGCCTTCGTACCTTCGCCCATCAAAATACCTCTTTTGTCCCTTGGGCTATGAAGGGGCACCAATGTGCCTTTTATGCCAGAGACAACAACGTATTGAACTCGAGGGGCCCCTGAGGGCCCTCGGAAGTCGGGATCCGCTTCCATAGGCGGTGAGAACAGGGGGGAGGGGGTGCACCGGGCACCGTGCCCCCTTGAATCCAGGAGGATGGGGAGGCGGGGCACCAATGCCCTGGTGGCCTGGTGCATCAAATTGCTGAAAACTCACCTATTTTTATGCGAAATGGTGCAAAATTAGGAGACAAAAAAGTACCGCTTCGCGGCGCATATTATATACGTGCGTCCTGATAAATTCTCGATGTCACGATGGTTGTTGACTATCGTTTTTTTTTTGTCGCAAACGAAACCATAGGGCCCGACATTTTTTTATATGTGGTTTTATGGCTGGAAATCCATGAAACATATTTGAAACTGGTAAGCAACTGCACCCAAGCTGTTACAATTTTGTGATTACAAAGTCCTTGTGTTAAACAAAATGTAAAAATGTATGTAAAAATGTAAAATATAAAAAAATGTAAAAATGTAAGTCCTTCCCTTCGCAAATCCTGCTTATTTTTTAGTTCAAGAACATTTGTGAAGTCCGCACAGAGACACAAAGCAATATGATGCACTGCTATCGCATGCATAATATTTACCGCTTGGTAAAACAACGGCTACCACCCCCCCCCCCCCCCCCCCCCCTGGTCACGAACCTCGGCTACGCTTTTGGCCAATTCTTGTCCGCCCCTGTAGCTCAGTTGGGAGAGCGCCCGGGCTTCTGACCTCACCCCGGTAGTGGCAGCCCGGGTTCGAGTCGTTCTCGGCGCTCGCTATTTGCCCCTGACTGGGATGGCCTGTGGCCGGTGGCAGCGGTCACACTCAAGGTCAGGTGATGTCAGAGGGCGGGGCGGCGACCGTGTCCAGGTATGTCGGGCACAGTAAAACTTTCGCTTCCAATTCTGCCGGACGCCCAGGAATCGCTTGATCGGGTGGTGGGGTCAGGGCCTGCGCAACAAGCTATGCTTAGCGCGGGGCCTGACCTCGGAAATCCATCCATTCAAAAACATTCGGACTAAATTTCTTTAAAAAACTGTTACAGCTGACTAATTGTGATGTATCGTTTAAAATGGTGATTATAAGGCATTTTTTCAATAAAATTGATGCACCAATAAACTTAGAATATTATTTTCATTCGAATACACACAATTGTATTAAATATATTTCGTTTTATTTTCAGATACTTTCCGATGTGATTACCATAGTCCTGACTATATAGTTGAAATTCTAGAAGAAAATGAGAACTATTCCAAAAAGCATACCAGAAATAGTTGATGTGGTAACATAGTTAGTTTATTATAGTTTGAACCAGGCGTGACGTTACCATGGCAGTCGCCAAAGTTGAACCTACTCATTGATATAAGTACTCTGATGGCGACGTCACACCTGGTTCAAACTAGAATAAGCTAACATATGTCACCCAAATCAACTATTTCTGGTATGCTTTTTGGAAAAGTTCTCATTTTCTTCTAGAATTTCAACTATATATGGTATGGTATGTATGGTAATCACCTTTGAAAACATCTGAGAAAGAGAACGAAATATATTTAATAAAACTTTGTGTGTATTCGAATGAAAATAATATTTAAAAGTTCATTGGTAAATCAATTGTATCGGAAAAATGCCTATAAACTCCATTTTAACGATACATCACAATTAGTCAGTCTGTAAAGGCTGAAACACAGTCTTCGCGCAGCTGCGCGAAGTGGATGCGGGTGCCTATTCAATATACATTAGTTTCATGCACGCGCAGTGCTGCACGGCACAACGTGCGCATCGTGCGCATCCAGAATCGCAGCCAACGCGCATTGTGCGCACCCAGTAGCCCGCACCGCCCGCATCGTCTGCGCCGTAGTACCTGCACGCAGTACCTGCAGTCTGGCCCGCAGCCGCCCGCAGCGTGGCGCAGCGCCACTGCGTGTCAGTAGAGCTCGACTTCAACTTTCGCGCATCGTGCGCTGCGTGTGGTGGCGCCACCATCTTCGGCAGCCATCTTGAAAGCGGGAGTTTGTTTGGAGAGTGGAGGGTGTGGTGAACGAATAGCGGTGATTTGTGACTGGTACAGGTGATTTATTAATGTTGTTATCGTTTGTTATCTTCCTAAATCTAGCTGAAGTTACTATCGTTCTTGTACTTCCTTGTTCATCCAAGCAGAGGATTTGTTACAAGACAAAAACGCCCGCAGCTTGGCAGCTCACGGCAATGATGTAAGTAAATATGCTGAAATTAATTGTCATATTTGACCTATGGTTTGCACATGTGAATTGAATAATTGTTATTACCCACAAGATATAAAATTGAGATGATCACTTATGTAATTCAGGGCGGCAGCCGAGACCTTAAGAAGGGGGGGGGGCAGGGACGGAGGACCTATGTTCAAGTTGGGGGGAGGGGGGGGGCGGTGGGGGGGGGCAGGAGGCCCCTGGGAGAGGCCTCTCACCCCCAAAATACCCCTGGATATGAAAAACTACGGATTTCGGCCACTTTATTTTGTGAGGCCCCCTTTTTAGCAATTTTTCTTCGTCTACTTTTGATGGGCCGGATTGGACCAGGACCCTCAGTAGGCATTGTACTGAGCGCATTACTAATTTGTATTGTTACGTACAGGAGAGAAAACATATCTTAGCTGACAACAGGTGGGGTCGGCTTTTGAGTGTGAAATGACGAAAAATGTACCCCCATTTTGATACGCGTATTTAAGCCTTTGCAACATTTTTTATGTGGATTTTCATGTTATAGTAGGTAGTTATGTACTTGTTAGTTAGCGGCGCGAAATTTTCTAGTTTTTGACACTAGATGGCTGGATTTTGACTGCACTGCAAAGGCAATTTGTACGATAAATTGTTAACCCGCGCACTGCAGGGGCTTTGCGCCGAACACGAACTGCAGGGGGGTTGATTTCCGCCCCCCCCCCCCCGATATCTAAAAAACTACGCTATGTAGCGAGAAGCGGAAAACGGCATTTGATAGCTTGATACATGTTCTATCGAAAGTAGTCAGTATTGTTTTAGGTCAGGTCAAAATTGAGGTCACCAGAGGTTATCAAAGGTCAAATTTTCCAGTTTTTTCCTGTTTTAGGACATCGCTCCAGAAATTCCCATATATCTCAGAAACTACGCTAGTTAGAAACAAACCGGAAAAAGCAAACGCCAGCCAGTGAAATTTGCAATCGCTAAGGTGTCCTCAAATTTGATCTCAGGTCAATATTTGAGGCTCCAAAGGTCAATAAAGAAAAATTACGTTTTTTTGCTAAATCGTTTTTCGCTATTAACTTTTATGTAATAAAGATAACGGGACACTTTATGCCATTGTGTTTATCTTGTCAAGGCGCTTTGAATGATGTACTTGGTGATCTGGTTAAGTTAACTTACAAATTTGACCTCAGATCAAGGTCAAGTGGTGACCCAAGTAGGGCATGTTGCATATGGGAAGACGTGTCTGGACAAGACAAACACATTGATGTCTGTTTCACTCCTCTATCTTCATTATGTCGGGAGTTATTGACAAAAAAGTGATGGTGACCTAGCATGACCTCAAATGACCCAATAGGGGTAACTGAACAAAACTTACACTTGGATCATCAATAATATCCTATAATAGCATGATCCAGAAGTAATTGGACTAATATCATGCATTTCCTTAGCATTTGTATATTTCCCCATTGACTTATTATGGGGAGGTTACGAAATTTACCTGACCTTAGGTCACAGATATAAAAATTCCGAGATAAACGAATTGTAAGTACTTATGCCCTCATGACATCCTGTAAGTTTCAAACTGATCGGTGAAAAACTCTGGCTTTGGCACAACTGCAAAAAAAATTGTTGGTGGGGTCACTTGACCTGGTCTGGTGACCTGACCTGAGATGACCCGAGGTTATTTTTTTTTAAGTGTGCGCAATTGATGTGACAGGTGTGCGAAAACACGGCGGCGCTGCGCGCCGCCGTTCTTTCGCTATCTTTAAAAAACCAGAGGGGGGCGGAAATCAACCCCCCTGCAGTGCGCGGGTGAATTTTTCCCGTAAAAGGTGACGGGGGGTGTCGCCCCCCCCCCCCCCCCCTCCCCCGCCTTCTAAAAGTGGGGGGAGTTTGTCCAGACCTCCTCCCGACCCTCCCGTCGGCGACACCCCTGGCTGACAAATATTGCAGCACACACTCTCCTGAGAGGAAAATTGTTAAATTGTTTTGTACTACCCCCCCCCCCCCCCCCCCCCCCATTCAAAAACGCATCAGACTTATCAAATTACCACTTTTAAACCCAAGAAAACATTGCACCAGGTGGGTCAGAGTACAGCATATTACCGCTCATTATGACTGCGCCGACCACGGCTAGCAGGCGCTCCAGCTATAGCAGGCGCTCCAGGCGACGGCTAGCGACCCCTGGGCAGGCTCGAGGGCCCCGTTCACAGACTCAATGGCCCTCTGGATAAGCTCGAGAGGGCCCTGAACAGACTCAATGGCCCCTTGGCAAGCCGAGAGGCCCCTGATCAGACTCTAATAGACCCTGGGAAGGTTTGAGAGGCCCCTGTTCGAGAGGCCCCTGGTATATCCGTATATATTGACTGCACTTGGATACTCAGTAACGAAAGTCCATTTGACAACTATATATTAATGAGAAAAAAAAACACATTAACATTCCATAAAGAAAGCACTAAATTAATTATGGTTCTCAGAAAAGGAAAACATTAGGAATGTTGATGTAGAAGTCATATTTTGCTAGTTTGTGTTGCTGCAATTTCCGTACATAGCTGTAGTATATTACCAGAAACAACTTGCAGTCAGGTTAGAAAACAAACGAACAGTTACATTAGACTTGGCGCGCCGCACCGCTACGCTCTGCCTTCGACCGCGCTCCACCGGGCCCTCCGGCACCGCTCACTCCGCCCTGACCTCGCCGCCCGCCGGCCCGGGGTCAGGCCACGTCCGCTGCGCGTGGCGACCGCTGATTGGCGGCCGGTCTGGCGCCACCCCCGGCGCACACGCGCACGCAGACAGACTGTCTGGAAAGTTCACGATTCCACATTTTCTTCCCCCTTACATGAAGAAATCCGGTGCATGTACAACACGACCACTGCGCGTGCGATACGGCGCAGGAAGTTCTGTAGGCAACACCGCCTCACCGCCAGCACGCTCGCTCGTCGTCCTGGCCTCATCCCCTTCATCTCCGCCAGCAGGCTCGGTCACTTCGCCGCCAACGTCGGGAAGGCGGCCAGGCTCCTCGGCGGCAGACGACTGCTCCGACGTCTTATCGCCAGCGACGCTGCTTCCGCCAGCGGACGCTCGCCGCCGCGTCCCGGCGTCCGGCGACACGGCCGAGTCAGTCAGAGTCAGGCTGGCTGGGCAGGTCCGCCACTGCGTCAGGCACCCCAGTGCCCTCCGGAACATGTGCAGACCTGGCGAGATCAGCAGGTGATGAACAGCAAGACAGACGCTCCGCATGAACCCGAACACCACCTTCCAGCTCATACGAAACAGGTCCACGACGAGCAATGACACGACACGGTGCGAGAATCGCGGACGTCCCTTGCGTGGACGTGGCATCAACCGGTACCGGACCCAGTCTCCCACCTGGATGGTCGGGGCACAAACCCTCTTCCTCCTGTCGAAGTACCGCTTCATCTGGCGTTGCCTCTGGCTGACCCGCTGTCGCACGGCGTCGTCTCCAGTGTTGCCACCTGCAGGCGGTGTGACAGCGTTGTCCAGAGCTGTCCGCAGCTGCCGGCCGTGAAGCAGTTCTGAAGGACTCCGGCCGGTTGTACCGTGTGGCGTTGCTCGGTACGTGCGGAGGTAAGACTGCAGGTACCGTCTGCGGTCCTCGGATTCCCGGTCAGCCATCTGGAGAGCAGATTTGATGTCACGATTCAGTCGCTCTACCAAACCATTTCCAGCAGGGTGGTACGGCGACACTCGAACGTGTTTGACACCATGCCTTTTCAGGAACTGTCCAAACTTCATGGAAGTAAAATGAGTGCCATTATCAGTGACCACCTCTCTCGGCCATCCCTCACGTGACGTCACAGTCAGTAGGAAGTCAATGACGGCATCACTTGACGGTTCTCCTACAAACGCCACCTCAGGCCATTTCGAATAGTAGTCCACGAGCACTATCGCATACCTTTGACTCTGCGGTCCCGGCATGGGGCCGATGAAGTCAAGGCCTACCTTATCCCACGCTGCTGCTGGCAGGGGAACAGGGTTGAGCGGGGCAAACCTCGTCTTCACAGTCTTGTCGGCAGCGACGCAGACGGGGCACTCCTTGATGGCGGCCTCCACGGCCGCGTCCATCGCTGGCCACCAGAACAGCGCACGAAGCCGCTGCTTAGTCCTGACGATTCCCTGGTGAGCTTCATGAGCCAGCGTTAGCAAACGTGATCTGAGCACAGCGGGAACAACAATCCGCTCACCACGCAGAACCAGACCTCCGTCGATAGCCAGTTCCTGTTTGCAACGGTAATACGGCTTAAGGACGTCACTGACGTCACTGAAGCGACGGGGCCACTCCCGGGGTATCTGATCGACCAGGGGCCTTACCTCAGCATCTTCCTGTCCCGCTACCGCTATCTCCCCACGGCTGACAGCTGTCATCTGGTCGGCAAGACAGGCCACCAGGTCCGACTCGTCTGCGACCTCCTGCTCTGTTCCCGGCAGTCTGGAGAGTCCATCAGACGGGTTCAGCTGGCCCTTGACGTGCTCGACTGTAAACGAGTAGTTCATCAGACGCACAGCCCACCTAGCCATCCGCATGCCGGCACGACCAATGCCCTTAGCAGTCAGCAGAGACTTCAAGGCAGCATGGTCAGTACGCAGAACGAAATCCTGACCCCACACATATTTGTGCCACTTTTCACAGGCCCACACGCACGCCAACCCTTCCCGCTCTGACACGCTATAGATCCGTTGTGCAGAGTTGAGCGTGGAAGAAGCGAAGGCGACGACTTTCTCGCCTTCAGGATGTATCTGGCTCAAAACGGCTCCCAGGCCGACGTCACTGGCGTCCGTTGTGACCATGGTCGGCAGGCTGGGGTCGAACATAGACAGCGCTTCAGAGTTGAGGATGGCCTCTGTGACGTCATTTAACGCTGCATCCATCTCTCGAGTCCAGACGAAGCCTACAGCATCCTTCCGAAGCTGGCGCCTGAGTGGCTCGACGCGGGTGCTGTAACCTGGAACGAACTTGCTGTAGAATCCCAGGGATCCGAGCACCGCCTGTAGCTCCTTCGTCGTCTTCGGAACTGCCAAGTTACGCAGACCCTGGACGCGCTCCGATGACACCGAGATCCTGCCGTCCGCCACGGTGAACCCCAGGAAGTCCACGGACTTCACTCCGATCTTGCACTTCTCACGGTTCAGCGTGATGTTGTGGTCCTCCAGTCGACGAAGAACCTGTTGAAGGCGGTCGTCGTGCTCTTGCCGGCTGCGTCCCGTGACGATCACGTCGTCGAGGTACACTTGCACCCCAGGAAGACCGGCCAGCACGCACTCCAACAGCTTCTGGAAACATTGGGGCAGACTTCTCAGGCCGAAGCAGCATCTTCGGTACCTCCATGTCTGGCCGTTGTGGGTGAACGCCGTTAGATCTCTTGACGTCTCGTGGAGCTCCAGCTGGTGGTAAGCGGACTTCATGTCGAGCGTTGACATGCAACTGGCGCCACGCAGCTTCTCCGGCATCTCCTGCATGTCGGGGATGGGGGTGACCGTTGGGGATGACGGCCTTATTCACTTCAGACAGGTCGAGACAGATCCTCAGACCTTTACCTCCCCTCTTACGAATGGCTACGATCGGCGACAGCCACGGGGATGCAGAACGATCCACACGCTCGATGATATCCTGCTGCTCGAGATCCTGCAGATGCTTACCGACCTCCTCCCGGAGAGCATACGGCATGGTCCTCAGCGGCATCTGGACTGGTACGGCGTCAGGCTTCAAACGTACTTTGTGCACGTACCCTCGTATCGCCGGCAGCACCTTACTGTTCACCTGGCAGACCACGTTGCCGTGACGTACTGTTACCGCCAGCTTCTGCTGCAGGTCTCTGCCCAGAAGTGGCACCTGACCTACCGCGACGTAGACGTCCGAGAGCACCTCCTGTGCGTCAGATCCACTGACTGAGACGACCATCTTCCCGAGGACGTTGATGCCGCTGCCGTTCCACTGAGACAGCGGCCCGGCAGGTCGCAGGGGAACGCTGCTGAAGTTCTGGTGGTAGAGCCGCGCCGAGATGATGCTAACCGCAGATCCCGCGTCGACCAGCATCTTCACAGGGTGACTGTTAATGGTCACGGTGTAGTACGGGCATGACACATTACGAACAGTGTTAACATCTTGGGCAGTCACGGCCAAAATTTGCACAGCATCAACACTCTTGCTCTGGTTAGGACAACATTTGCTGAAATGGCCCACTGATCCACACTTCCAACACTTCTGAGACTTAGCCCGGCAGACCTTATCCTTAGCCCAGTGGCCCTTGGCACCACACGCTCGACAAGTCCCAGACTTCCCACCTGCATGCTGTTGCTGTGGTCTCCTCGCTGGAGCACCGTTACGACGTCCAGAGAACGCGACCTCCACTGCTGTTGGAGATTCCGTGGACGGAGATTTCGCCGTGCCCTGCAGCAGCGCCTTCCGCTGTAGACCCCGATCGTGGGCGGCAGCCAGTTCCTCCAGTTGTGAAAGAGTCAGACGGTCAGTCATGATCAGCTTCTCACGCAACGGATCAGACATGCATCCTTCGATAAATGCATCGCGCAGCATTTCGTCTGTGAGGTCACCATATCTCATCCTCGTCGCCAATGTAGCATATTACCAGAAACAACTTGCAGTCAGGTTAGAAAACAAACGAACAGTTACATTAGACTTGGCGCGCCGCACCGCTACGCTCTGCCTTCGACCGCGCTCCACCGGGCCCTCCGGCACCGCTCACTCCGCCCTGACCTCGCCGCCCGCCGGCCCGGGGTCAGGCCACGTCCGCTGCGCGTGGCGACCGCTGATTGGCGGCCGGTCTGGCGCCACCCCCGGCGCACACGCGCACGCAGACAGACTGTCTGGAAAGTTCACGATTCCACAATAGCACATGTACGGAAATTGCAGCAACACAAACTAGCAAAATATGACTACTCCTCAAAATACTCTGAATAACATGGAATGATAGTGATCTAGTATGACCAAAGAATGAATGTATTACAAACTTTGTTTTTACTTCAAAACATTTGTTGACTGTGGGTGGTAATTTTAATGATTGTTGATTTTACATGATTGTTGATCCCCACCACCCGCACCGCTACGCAGCGCAAATCATTCAAGTGTTCTTTGAACCAAGGGCACCACCCCGCCGGTGTACCAGGAGCATCATCGTGACGGTATGCGGCACTGTGGGGCGAGGGGAGACACCGTGGCGCTGTGCCTCCTTGAATCCAGGAGGGAAAACAATGGTCTGGTGCTGCCATGAGATCACAAGCATTGGTCGCTGGAAGAAAGGAAAAAAATCGCGAAATGATGCTAAATTAGAATTGCTAAATTATGCCAAAAAATGTCCCTTCATGCCTCCCGTCCCTTGGGCTATGAAGGGGCACCGACGTGCCTTTATACCAGAGGCAACAACGTATCGGACTCAAGGGGCCCTGAGGGCCCCCTTGGGCTGATACATATAGATGATAGAACCTTTCAATTTGTTAGGGCCTAGTTATCCAGACAAAAACAAAATAAAGCAAAAAATTCGCGCCGCTACGCGGCGCAAATCAATCCTGGTTATTTTCCAGTACAAAAGGGTCTAATATAGAATGCACACATTGGCGGCCGCATGGGGAAGATATGGGGGCCAGGGCCCCACCTTTCGCCTTAAATGGGGGGGGGGGGTGCAACATGTCTTTTGACACCACCATTTGCTCCAGACATTTCCTCGTTTTGATGCTGGTTCCAATAGCAAAAAAATAGTTCTCCAACCCGCTCAAAACCTCAAATTTTGGCGCCGCTTCGCGTCGCAATAATACTTCATCGCATGCATAAGATTTACTGCTCGTAAAAAAACGGATCACCCCCCCCCCCCCCCCCCCCCCCCGGTCACGAACCTCGACTTCCCTCTTGGTCAATTCTTCATCCGCCGTCTGAGGCCGCCCTTGACTGTACAAATAATATATTTTAGCACCATCCGCGGAACTTTAAATGATAGAAAGGGTACGACTGATATTGCAAATACCTATAGCCAACGTTGTCAATTAAAACAAAACTGAAATAGGGGCACCCTCAAAATATAGTGAACCAAATCCATTGAGTTTTCAGATTTGGGTATAGGTTGGGACACCACTGCAATTGATGAGCCCTCCCCCTTTGAATATTTTCTGGATCCGCCCCTGGGTTGGGCAGCCCTTTTCACAGCATGGCCATTGGCCATGATGAAGCATGTTTTCTTGTGTTGTAGTATGATTTGTCGCATTGCTACATTTGGCAGGGTTCCGGTTTAACATGTATGTCTCAAGACAGAGTTTGATCACACTGTTATTGTGTCATTTCCCACAGTTACATTCATTTGGCAGAACATTGCATGATTTGGTCATGAGTGTCATGTTTCGTCTTTTCTCGTAATTGTTTTACAGTTCCATTTAAATCTTTTGATTGGTTTAAATCACGATTTGTTATTGACAATATTTTAACATAAAGCATGCAATTTTCCCCATTTTTCCAACATTGAAATAAATCGTGGGAGTAATATATCGTAGGCCGTCATCATGACCAGTGTAATGTACCTTTGATTCATTCATCCAGTTTGGGCGCTTTGTATTTTAACATGCTTTATGTTATCTTTGTTTCAGAATATCCACGAGCCTGCAAGCCTACCAGCCCCCGATTCGCCAGACGGAGGACGAAGACCAGGATGACCACTTCGATCCAGGCGCCCTGCCAGCGGGCAACGACGGCATCATCGTGGGCGATCTCAATGGGCTTCACCCCATCAGCGGCCGACGCGTGCGAGGCGGCGGACGCGTTTCGCTGCAGACCCAGCGTCGGACCCAATGTCCGCCTGCGAGGACCTTCCAGCGGCAGCAGTGGTCCCCCCTCCTCCCCACCCCATAGACGCTGATCTTGTCACCAGCAAGCGACAGCGGTAGCCGCATATTAGTCCTGCCCTTTTCAATTCACATTGAATTTCAAAGCGAATGACATTACATTACCGCAACGAGCATCGAAATAAATAATTACAGAAAAATGCTTGGCTTTGTGCCAGGGGTGTAGATCCTATTCAGTTTGAGGGGGCTTCAGCCCCCCCCCCCCCCCCACACACTTCCTCGCCCCCACTTGGGCGAGGAAGTGGGTCAAATCCGGGGTGAAATTTGTATTTGTGAATTTGGATAATACTTTAAGCGATTTTTCCCAGCTCAGTCCCCACAACTTTTCTGGAGAAGCTACGCCCCTGCTTTGTGCTACAGTATACGAGTTGAAAAGACGTCTTGTACGGCACCTATTCTGCGGAACGTGCAATTAATATTTATTCATTTCAGTCTGGATAACGAGTCATTCTGGTGACCAAAGGGGTAACCATTCCAGCGCTGTGAAGCAATGCTGTATATAATATACATTCCTCATACACTGATGTTCCTCGTATTTATTTGTTAGAAGTGTGCTGGTGGTGAACGGCGTATTAGCTTATCAGTTCAACGTTGCATGGTATGTATGTGCGTCCAGTGCGTACACGAAGTTTGAAATGGTAGTCTTACTGTTTGAACCGTGATTACATCCATGCTGTTATTAAGCACTGATAGTTGTCAAGAAGTTGTGAATTATTATCGAGCAAATGACATTTGTTTCCTTGGCATGTGGTGAGTTGAGTTTGAATAAATTGAAGCTTTACAAATTGCATTATAAGTCTTATTTTTTCCTGCGACTTGAATTTGCCGTTAGTGCGGTGACTGCGGGTGTCTGCGCGCAGTGCGTGCAGACGTTGCGCGCAGTGCGTGCAGACGTGCGCGCAGTGCGTGTAGACGATGCGTGCAGACACTGCGCGCAGGTGGATGCGGGCGGAGCCTGCAGGTACATGCGATTTGGGGTGCGGCGTTGCGTGCAATGCGTGCATGCAGACACTGCGCGAAGACTGTTTCAGCCTTAAAGGGAATAGTTCACCTTTAACATGGGGTTTTGGACTGAGATAGCAGATTTGTAGAGCAGATCTAAAAATGGTTTGTGGCGAAAGAATTACCTCTCTACGTTAAGTAATTTCAACACAGGACTAGTGGCCCGATTTCAATCCCGCTGTTCCGGGCCACGATCGGGGAATGAACGCTCGCCGCCGCGCCGCCGGAGGCAGGTACACTCTCTGGCACGTAGTCTCTGGTCACGACGCCTCGTTAATATCCGCTCAGCCGCCCGGGCGGCGCGGCGGCCCTTGTCAGCGACTGTACTTGGCGTCAGGCGGAGCGGGGCGGAGCCAGAACGCCAGCTGCTATCGTACGATTTCTCGTGAAATAGAAAGAGAAGCTTACTTCTTTCTCCACATATATCCATCAGTTGGTCCAAACCAAAGTCATATTCATAGTTTTTGAGCTCAAGATGCACCTAATGGTTGAACTTCAAGACAACTTTCAAGGTGACCTATTCCCTTTAAAGGGAGTGTGCCTACTCACATCGCTTAGTTGGGGTTATTGACACTGGTCTATAGAACACAATTTTCTGAATTGAACCACTACATCATTTCTCCAGATTCACCCTAGTTGCTGAGATATTCAAAGACTCCAGGAATTTGCTTGGGAGCAAAAAGGTTATCGGGTAGACTCCAGATGGCTTCCACTACTACAAGCATTGCAACTATCGATTACACTGCTAGCATATCGTTATCACCGGCCAATAGCAATTCGAACAAACAGCTCGTGTGCGCTGATAGCAGCTGCCGAACAACAGAGCCTGGGCGGCCATCATGCTTGCATGCATCATGCTTGTCTTAGTGCGTCGTTCACGTATCAATTTGTTACCTCTGTTTACCTTCACCGTAGTGGGAATCGTTTTTTCGATATCGAAACGAAAAATAATCGAAAACAATATAAGTGAAAATTCAACTAAAGGGGCTCCAGATGTGAATTTCATCGTATCCAACCATCACAACAATAGCTACTTATCGTAGTAAAAATTATTTTGACAGTTCAAAACAGTAGGCACACTCCCTTTAATAGAGTTTGCATTCAGGCCGGACATTTTGAAGACCAGGCAGCCGCCGGGCCGGCCGGCCGGCGGCGGCGGTACACTCTGGCAAGGCGTCGCAGCGGTTATCACGAACTTGCCGCCGGCGCGACGGCGGCGGTGTACAGCCTCTGACAGCGGGCCCCCGCTCCGGCGCGCCGTGTGGGCGGAACATGCCTCCACTCGACCGATAATTGTGGACGATTGGAGTGTCTCAGGTAAAATCAGAGGCCATTCCAGGAATCTTGAGAAACGAGCTTCCCATTGAGCATCAATTATTGTATCCATCTATCTTAGATAACGAATTAAAGGGGGTAACTACCATGCCACTTTGCATTGCCTTAACACTGTGGAGCGGGATTCGACTGCCATGGTGACGGCACGGCTACCAAACAACTTGCGCTCCCTCCCCCTCCGGGAGGGAACAACATACGTCTGTCACCTTCCAACCCGAAATGAATTATAAACTAGATCCACAATGAAGGTGAAATGGTCATTAATGATAAGAGTCAGCAATATCAGCCCATACGCGTGTGATGCCTGCCGGCCGCCACGTTATCCGTACAGCCTCCGCACGCCACACCGGCTGCACAATATGCGGTTAGTGCGCCCCTGCTCTCGGCTGAGGCGTGCTCAGCACGAGCCCTGAGTGGGAGATGACGGGGCACGGCGAGCTGTATTGTCGGTGCCTGTTTACGACACGCGCCGCAGATGATTAGATGCGGCGGACGATTGGTGCTACTGTGCGTGCACCGTGCGCTTATCACGCAGCTCCGACAGATGCGCTGGTCACTGCGCCCGATGAGCACCCGTGCGCGCTCCTAACAATTTATTTATTGGTTTAAAAACAATACCCAGAGACTGAATTAACCCGCGCACTGCAGGGGCTTTGCGCCGAACACGAACTGCAGGGGGGGGGATATTTCCGCCCCCCCCCCTGAGATCTAAAAAACTACGCTACGTAGCGAGAAGCGGAAAACGGCATTTGATAGCTTAATACATGTTCTATCGAAAGTAGTAAGTATTGTTTTAGGTCAGGTCAAAATTGAGGTCACCAGAGGTCATCAAAGGTCAAATTTCCAGTTTTGTCATGTTTTAGGACATCGCTCCAGAAATTACCATATATCTCAGAAACTATGCTAGTTAGAAACGAACGGAAAAAAGCAAACGCCATCCAGTGCAATTTTCAATCGGTAGGGTGTCCTCAAATTTGATCTCAGGTCAACATTTGAGGCTCCAAAGGTCAAAAAAGAAAAATGCAGTTTTTTTTGCTAAATCGTTTTTCGCTATTAACTTTTTATTTAATAAAGATAACGGAAAACTGTTTACGCCATTGTGTTTATCTTGTCAAGGTGCTTTGCATGAGATACATGGTGATCTTGTTAAGTTAACTTAAAATTTGACCTCAGGTCAAGGCCGAGTGGTGACCCAAGTAGGGCATGTTGCATATGGAAAGACGTGTCTCGACGATAAAAACACATTGATGTCTGTTTTACTTCTCTATCTTTATTATATCGGGAGTTATTGACACAAAAGTGATGGTGACCTCGCATGACCTCAAATGACCCAATAGGAGTCACTGTACACAACTTACACTTGTATCATCAAGAATATCCTATAATAACATGACCCAGAAGTAATTGGACTAATATTATGCATATCCTTGAAATAGGAAGCATTTTAATATTTCCCCATTGACTTATTATGGGGAGGTTACGAAATTGACCTGATCTTAGGTCACCGATATCAAAATTCCGGGATAAACGAATTGTCAGTATTTTGCACTCATGACATCCTGTAAGTTTCAAACTGATCGGTGAAAAACTCTGGCTTTGGCACAACTGCAAACATTTTTGGAGGTGGGGTCACTTGACCTGGTCTGGTTACCTGACCTGAGATGACCTGAGGTTATTTTTTTTTTGCAAAATGTGCGCAATTGATGTCCTAACATGTGTGCCGAAAACCGGCGGCGCTGCGCGCCGTTGTTTTTTTTCGCTATCTTTGAAAAACCTGAGAGGGGCGGAAATCACCCCCCCCCCCCCGCCCCCTGCAGTGCGCGGGATAAGAGATGGAGAAAGTGAAAAGTGCATGGTCGATCTGGTTATTTCACTTCAGTTGGCCGGAAGACAGTGTTAACTGATAGCAGACCATGTTTATATAATGTTATATACGAAATGAAAGCGTTCTTTGAGAGAGAGAGAGAGAGAGAGAGAGAGAGAGAGAGAGAGAGAGAGAGAGAGAGAGAGAGAGAGAGAGAGGAGAGAGAGAGAGAGAGAGAGAGAGAGAGGAGAGAGAGAGAGAGAGAGAGAGAGAGAGAGCGAGAGCGAGAGCGAGAGCGAGAGCGAGAGCGAGAGCGAGAGCGAGAGCGAGAGCGAGAGCGAGAGCGAGAGCGAGAGCGAGAGCGAGAGCGAGAGCGAGAGCGAGAGCGAGAGCGAGAGCGAGAGCGAGAGCGAGAGCGAGAGCGAGAGCGAGAGCGAGAGCGAGAGCGAGAGCGAGAGCGAGAGCGGAGAGCGAGAGCGAGAGCGAGAGCGAGAGCGAGAGCGAGAGAGAGAGAGAGAGAGAGCAAAAAAAAACAGCTTACTACACTCAGCAGCCATACAACACTCAAGTTCAACACTCAAGTTGAACACTCAACAGCCATACAACGCCTTTGACCATACTTTCCTAAGCGAGGAAGTGCAGGCCAAGTCACTATGAAACAACGATGACATTATACGATTATCCCATTTCATCATACGCGACACAAAGTTCCACACCGATTTGCGGTACATCGCATCATAACCAGAGATGCGCTCTTGCACGAACATATTGGAGGCACTGCAAAACCTATCGTAGCCAAAGAACATTCTAGTAGCGTTGTTGAAGCACAACTTGAATTTCTTTAGATCAGACATGAAACGAATGCCACAGATGCATGCAACTGACGTTCGAGCAATAGGTATTGTACAAATATCTCTTTACCGAGTACGTGCACATAGCGAATTTGCGGCTGAGTGAGTTGGCCCTGCAACATAATGCTCGATATTGTTGACGAATTTCCGAGTCATCGGCTCTGGTATATGTGTGGTAATGAAGTGGTATACTGTGCCTCAACGCATTTATGGCTGCGGTACAGTCTACATATCTGCCAACATCAATGAATAAATAAATCATGTGGAGATTGCATCTTGGTGTTAACTGTTAGATGCATTCAAACAATTGGTAGACTGTGCCGCACGTCATACAATAATGGCGGCGGAGCCTACTTATTTCCTCAGAAGAGGTTGACAAAAGTCACAAAACACCGCACCGTCCTTCTGCAAGACATTGGACAGTGTCATACGAAAAACAAACGTAAACCGGAATGGGCTCCATGAAGGCCAGAATGAACCCTCTGTAAGCCCAAGTCGGACCTCTAGATGCTACAGTTGGCGCTGTATAGGCCAGAGTGTGCACTCTGCCAGAACGATCCCTCTTTAGCCAAAAAGGGCCATTTATAAGTCGGAATGAGCCTTCTGTAGGCCAACTGGGCCCTCTGCAAGAATGGGTAATCTTATGGACAGAAAATGTACTATAGAGCTTTTCAGAGTGTGTAGGTCAGAATAGGTTACCTACATAAACACAGAATGGTTTGACAAAATAAAGTTGTTGTTCAAACAATGCTATCTATATCATGACGTAATATACGAAAATAATTGATTGATATATAAAGATGTTTTCTTACTACATATTTTCCGAGAACATAATTTCGTCTGCAAGTGGAGTGCTGCTGTGTTGGAAATAGCAGAGAATTAATAAGCATGTCGAAAAGTACCTACGGTTCTATTGGTACAAATATTTTATATTTTGGTTTGATTCCTTTGTTTAGTGCCGATGAATGTGAAAGTATTTTTGTTTGCTGAACTGACAGTCAATAATATATTGTGTTCTTCAATATAAGCCCAACTTTTTAAAGAGTAAGTAATAATGGATTCCAATTCAAGGAAACATTCCTAATTTCAAGGAAAATTATCATCCAATACATATAATGCTAAATTCGAGCATTGCATATACCTATACTTATTAGTGATTAACCCATTAACCTATTAGGTATCTATTAACCCATTAACCTATTACCTATTAACCCATTAACCTATTACATATTAACCCTATTACAGTCGGGCTAAACAACATACGAATCTGTCGGGGGGGACTATTCAGCCCCCCATTGTATCTCAGAAACCGCTGGACTGATTCTCTCTGGGAAAGCGGCATTCGATTCATTGGAGCATGATCTACATTCCTATGTTCATAAATATGAAAAATTTGTCATGGGCGGATACAAGTAGAAAACAAAAATGTAGGAAAACATGCATCTTTAGATTCTTTGCCCTGGGACATTGTTGGAACGCAATGTTTTCATGTTGTTGGATTTCGCCACCTAGTTGTATGCTTTAACATATATTCCGTTTTCAAGTTTGGGAAATTAGCCCAATGGCGTCCTCAGGCAATTCCAAAAGGAGGTATCTACAGATGTCACTATAATATTTTTGCCGCTTCGATTTCTGTTTTAGATGCTTATATTTATATGTGTATGCATGAGAAAGTAAATTATGGCAGTTTTTTATTTGTGCAATGGCGTGCTCAGGAGGGGAAGGGGAGGGAAATTTTATTTTTGATTATTGATATATTTTGCTATGTAGTGTCACGCCATGGGTCCACAATTACCCCCTAATTTCATCCCTGGTACCACTTATGACTGAAAACTCAATTGTGATCCATGCAGATGATATTGCATGAAATTATCCACTGCAAAATAACGTTCAGGGGCACTAAACACAATGCGTGTGAACGGAGAACGGAGAACACATGCCCCCAAAATCCGTCCCTGGAGTCGCCCTTGGGAAACCCACAATTTCAACAACAAAATATGAAACGTGTGCAAGGCATTGCTAAAACAGGTCACCAAGTTTTCAGTTGATATCTTTTGCTCTGTAGTTACACGTCATGGGTCCACAACTTCCCCTAATTTCATCCCTGGAGCCGCCCATAACATTGGGAAATGCGCTTACGTCCCACCCCTGGAACTGCCTATGCCACAAAATACAATTGTGATCCATGTAGATGATATTACATGAGATAGTCCATCGCGAAATAACGTTTTGACTTTTGAGTTACTAAACACAATTTGTGTGTACACATGCCCCCCCCCAAAACCCGTTCCTGGAGTCACATGTGGGCAACCCAAAAATATTTTTTTTTTTTAAAAAACAAGTTGTGCAAAGAACAGCTATGAAGGTTCACAGAATTTGAAGTTCTTATCTTTCAGATTTCGATGAAATACCAGTGACCCAAAATGCTCCCAAAATACGTCCCTGAAGGCGCCCATGCACAATCTCCCCATTTTTTTTTGTGGGGGGGGGGGGGGGGAGGGCCCCCCCCCCCCCCCCCCCCCAAAAGGAAAAAAGTTCAACATGTCTACAAAAAAAAAAAACAGTAAGGAAAGGTGTGAAAGTCGTAGGATCATGGTTAGAGAATGGAAACTGATTTTCTTTGAACGCCGAGTCACGCTGAAAACCAAAACATGCCCCCAAAAAACAACGCCTGGAACCGCCCCTGGTGAGCTGACAATTTTGAAAATCTTCAAAATGTTCCCAATGAATATTTAGGAAAAGTCCAAAAGCTTGATGGCCGTATCTTTACTCGTTTGGGGACAGGAGTGGAAAAACCTTAAGGGGGGTCGTTTTAGCCCCCCCTTACACCCGACACTAATAGGGTTAACCCATTACTATTAACCCATAACCCAGCAGTACCTATAAATGCTTTAAATTATATGTACGTTTCTTCATTGTTCCAGTTTTCCTGCCAATGATCGCCTTATTATGTGTCGCGTTTTTCTCTATTTGCTTATGGGAAGTTAAACGGAATTTACTGATTTATTCGCTTATGTTTTGACAGTGTTAAAATGCAACTAAATTGAATATATGACTACCTACATTTATGCCATAGGTAAATCATTTTCCTTAAAAGGAAATAATGACCTTTTCCCACAAAAATAGAGTTAGCACTTTAAATCGCCAGACGAGACCAAAACATATTGTAAATTCATCACATTTTGCATGAAAACTTTCCTACCGAAGATATTTCAAGTTATAGTTGATAAGCGTTCCACACTTTTAACGATCGGTACTTGCAAGTACTTTTGGTCCTCATCAAACTGCGGGCTTTTCCCGTATTGCTTTTTTATGCAATGGAGTGGAAAATATATTGTGCGTTCTGCTTGTTGTGATTATATGCCCGGCGATCTTCTAAAACTAACAGCGATTGGAAAAAGTGGCAATAAAATCGGAAGCTCATCGATGCACATCAGCGGCGGCATAGTCAGTGGTTGGGACCCTCAATTTTAGAAAATCGATTCATTTGTTTTCAACATTAGGAGTTTTGTATAATTTGTCTGTGTCTGTATATAACACTATGCTTTATATTATCATGAAAAATAATAATTTTTCCTAAAAAAAACTAACAAACAATAACACAAAACTGGCAATTAAATCGGAAGCTCATCGATGCACATCGACGGCGACCTATTTAGCGTCGGCGATTTGTTTACAAAGTCATTGTCATGCTTCTCGGCTCACTTAACCATTTGTGGCGAGTTGTTCCTGATTAGTATACCCAAGTCCCGTAGCAAGCTTCGTTAATGACGTCACTGGTGCCATTCTTATGTAGCATTGCAAAATATATCTGATTTTGAGTTGAAAGCTAATTCAAGACTTATTTAAAAAAAATTAAGTTTGAATTTTCTTGTTAATCATTATTAAAGGTATTTTATCACTGTATTTCATAGTAGTTGACACTTCAGAAACTTATGACGTAATAATATTGTATCCAATATGCATTTCCCTCGCCTTTTGCTATTGTGGCGCAGTGCCGAGTGCTTTGCGAATGAGTGCTTTGCGAATACTTGCTTGTCTGGGGTTCAAATCATTTCGCCCTTATTTCATTCGAGTTGGCATAGTTTGCATGTTGTTGTTATTCATGACTTATACTGATAGTCAGTCATGCATCACGGATGCTTCACGGATTGCTTCACGGATCAGTTTGATCGGAAACGTCACAGAGCCTCCAAAAATGCCGCACTCGATGTAAACAATGGTAGGGAAGGACGAATTTGTCAATGACCTTCATGAAATACACCAGGTACTTGTTTTGTATTTTTTTCCAAACTTACAACTTTGAATTTGGGATTTTTTAATTTAATTCTTAAATTTAAATAAAATAATTTTAAAACCATAACGGTAGCCTAAGAAATTGTTGCTAACAAAATCAAAAGGTCATTATTTCCTTTTAACCCGCGAGTCACTGGGGGGCTTTTTTTAGTCCCCCCCCCCCCTCCCCCTTAGGAATATTAGGAATATCTCAATAACTAATGCAGATATCGACGCCAAACTTTCAGTACCTATCCGGGCATAATTTTTACACCTTTTGATAAAAAAAAATCGTCAGATTGTTTTTAGATATAGTGAATTTAGTGACGTCACTAAATACGATTTTGACACCAAAATCGGCTAAACTTTGCCAGGCCGTACAAATGCCGCATTTGAAGCAAAATGCAATCGAAAACGTTAAAAGATAGAAAATTGCAAGGGCTACAAACCGGTTATCTGTAAAAAAAAAAATGGTTTTTGACCCCAAAAATTTCAAACAAAAACTGGTTTTGAAAAAATGCTCACAAAATCTTTTTTTTCTCTCAAAGATATTGAAAAAACGGAATATATGTTAGATAACGACATATGGGCAACTACCATACCAAATTTCAAAATGATATCATCTTTTTTGACTGTCATGGCATATAAAGTATGGGTAAATCATGACGTCATATTTTGAAATTGCGTTTTTTGGCTTTTATTGACCGGATACAGACAAATAAATGCCAGCACTGTTTTTTTTAAAGATAAAACTGATATAGAAACATGCTTTTTTATTTCGATTTATCAATTTCAAATTTTGACCTTCAGTGACCTGAACTTGACCTGAACTTGACACTAACTTCACGTAAATGAAGTCAGGTGGTAAAATCACTACTACTATCGAATTATACGAGTAAAAGCATCCATAAAACATGTGCTGCATGACTTTCGTAGATATTTTGTGTGTAGTGACCTTTTTTGATCTGACCTTGACCTTGATCTTTTCCAACAATCTCACTTTAGTTCATGTTGGATATGTATCATACCTTTGACAGCACTTTGGGTGATTATAGGCGCAATCGAAGGCCATGAATGGCAAGTATTGTCCATAAACTCAAATACCTCGATTTTGACGTTTGACTTGACCGTGACCTGACATGTGACCTTAATTTGATTTTCTTAAGTTTGCGTTAGGCTTCTCTCATTGAGCTCTTTTGAATGCCGCATTGCGCGTCCCGCTGCGATCATTGGTTCTGAAGATACCAGGGGGGGGGGCTACCCCCCCCCCCCCCCCCAGTGAGTCGTGTTACAGAATATACCCCAGTGACTGCCGGGTTAAGTAAACTCATGTATGTCGCATAAATAATACAATGTTAAGATAAATTGGCATCATACTTGTCATATGTCATCTAATCATACTTGTACCCAATTGGAGAGCTCAAAGTTGCAATGATGAAAGGATATGCTTAAATTAAAGTAATTCCATGCTATACCTATTGTTAAAGCCATACGACTTATATTCACCGATCATTTTCGATAGAAGCGTAGCGGTACAGACACTGTCAAATAATGAAGTGGCAATTTTGTGGACGTTACAGTTTGCTAAGACACAAAAAGATAAAATATAATAGCTTAATTAAAGCTTATACCTGGAAGTCGCACCGATGGCAAGGTCACGTGATGTGCACAGCGAAAATGTAAGAGTATCTGTCACTGTTATTTCACAACTTTTTGACAGTTTTTCAGGATATTACCAAACGTAAGGGGAGGGGAACTTAACAGCACATTAACTTTGATGTAATATAAGTAGATTGAAGCATTACACAACTTTGAATATATAACAAATCTAATTGAGCAAAAATATTAAGCCATTCCCGATAGCTGAAACAATGAGCTTGAAACGGCAAATACGCAGCGCAGGGGTTCGATCCACCGATCATCTACTTCAAGTTACCGATAGAAGGTCAATGAGTAGCGATCGGCCACGATCTCACAAATCTTTTCGTGGAGACGCAAGGTCGACTAGGAGTCAATCCCGGTCATCTGTGCTTGATACCAGGGCACCGAGAGAGCGTTTACACGTAGACAAATTGAACGATGAGCTACACGAGAAAACGAAAGAAGCACTCAGCAACTTAATAGTGCGAAAAGATGAACTGGAATCGAAAGGCATAGAAACTGAAATCATGTATAAAGAGTTGATGAACTGTGTCTCACCATGGAGACGGAAGAAATTACTGCAGGAGTCTGACGAATCTCAGGCTGCTTTAGATTACGCATTAAAAGCTGCTGATGAGTTGATGAAAGAATCCAAGGAGGCCTTTGACGTAAGTAGTTTCGGATTGGTGTTTTGTAAAGGTAGGAATATGTACCTATTTATAAATAGGTACTCAGTTAAAATAAATTATTTTTTGGTGCGTAATGTACCATCAGCTGCAAATTTCCGACAATGAGTTTGGTCTTTTACTTTATAACTTAAAATAAAATATATTACTATTTGCCCACTGTCGCTTTGTAAACCACGCTATGGCACCATGTCTTGATAAAGTCGCATGCAGTATGCTAGGCAAT
>JAXIVJ010000311.1:0-247500 GCA_036785665.1 Chirona hameri | reverse complement strand
GACATGATGTGGAGTGGGTGATAGATATATAAAATACAAAGAGGGCTTACTCTACAATAAAACAAATCGGAGCTTTCGGGTATATTGTAACACCCTGACGAAGGGTGTTACAATATACCCGAAAGCTCCGCTTTTAATATTTGTATCGTGGAGGAAGTCCTCTTTGTATTTAATCTTCATCTGGAATCTCTACATGCTTTTGGCCCTTCCGGTCTGACCAGGGACTCCTCTGACCTTCTAAGAAGCCCCTCTTGTGTGTCAATGGGCCCATTCGGCCTGTTCAGAGGTCCTTCCGACCTGGCCAGGGACTGCACTGGCTGCTTTGTCGCCCTGCCGACATGCTCAGGGGCAGGGGCGGCGTATTGCGGGGCGCAGGGTACCCAAAATCCCCCCTCAAATGAAAATCCTGGGGAGGGGAAGGGTCATGTTGCCCCAGATTGAGCAGGCTAAAATATGGGGGGGGGGCAAAACTACCCTTTGCCCCCAGGATTTTCGACTGGGGGAATTTTGGGTACCCTGCCCCCGCAATCCGCCGCCCCTGCTCAGGGGCCCCTCCGACCTGCCCAGGGGCCCCTCCAGTCCGGCTAGGAACTCATCCGGCATGTCAAGGGGCCTTCCGACGGGCCCAGGGACCCTTTCGGTCTAGCCAGGGGCCCCTCTGACTTGCCCAGGAGCCCCTCCGATCGGCCCAGCGGCTCTTCTGGTCGGCCTGCGCTGGCTGCTTTGTCGCCCTTGCCGACATGCTCAAGGGGCCCTCCGACCTGCCCTGGAGCCCCTCTGTGCTGGCCAGGGGCCACTTAGGCATGTTCAGGAGCCATTCTTACCCGCCCAGGGGTCCTTTCGGTCTGATCAGGGGCTCCTCCGATCTGCGCAGGGGCCCTTTTAACTTTCCAGGGGCCCTCTGGTCTCCCCAGGGGCCCTTTAACCTTCTAAGGGGCCCTTCCGACCTAGCAAGGGACTGCGATGGCTGCTTTGTCGCCTAGCGACATGCTCCGAGGGCCCTCCGACCTGCCCTGGGGCCCCTCCGTGCTGGCTAGGGGTTCATTCGGCATGTTCAGGGGCCCTTCTGACCCACCTAGGGTCCCTTTAGGTCTGGGCAGGGCCCCTCTGACCTGCACAGGGGCCCTCTTAACTTCCCAGGGGCCCTCTGGTCTGTCCAGGGGCCCTCCAACCTGCTCAGGGGCCCTTATGACCTGGCAAAGGTCAGCGCTGGCCGCTTTGTCGCCCTGTCGTCATGCTCAGGGGCCTCTCAACCTGCCCAGGGACCCCTCTGTGCTGGCTAGGGGCCCATTCGACGTGTTCAGGAGGCCCATTCGACGTGCTCAGGAGGCCCTCTGACCCGCTCAGGGGCCCTTTCGGTCTTGCCAGGGGCCCCTCTGACATGCACAGTGCTCTTTTGAACGCTCAAGGGGCCCTCTGGTCTTTCAGAGAGGGCCCTGGTGGCCCTAAAGGGCCTCTGAAGTCCGCTAAACTCTCTAAAGACCACGCTTCGTGTAGTAAAGAGCCTATGATACCGCGCGCAGACCCTTTTCGGCGCGCGCAGCGCGCCGAAAAGGGCCCTCGCGCGCCAAAAAGGGCCCTCCTGGCCTCTAGGGGGAGGCCGGCCGCCCCCGCCGTCCTCCCCTTGGCTACGTGCCTGTCGCTTATCAACTTTGACTTGAAATATATATCGGTAGAAATTGTTATATGCAAAATGTGATCAATTTACCATATATTTTGGCCTCGTCTGTCGATTTCAAGTAATAACTCAATTTGTGTGGAAAAATGTGAATATTTCCCTTTAACCCTATTAGAGGCAGGCTCCTGGCTACCCTTATTAGTGGCAGGGGGGGGGCGGATTCCGCCACCCCCCGGAGATCTCGAGATCTACCCGTCCGATTTTCACAAATCAAACACCGTTTGATTCCTCTCAACATAATCTACATTTCTAAAAAACAATTGTTAGGGAGGCAACAGGGGGGCAAAAACTACAAATATCAAAGGTATTTGTGATCCGATACAGCTGTCATGTTTATCAACCGATTTCAACGCAACTAATGGGGATCGATAGAGATTAAATTGACAATTGCTATATGATGGTGACTTTTTAAAATTCAAAAATCATAGGTGTTTTCAGGTAACTAATTTTGGAGGTAAAATAAATGTCTTATAAAACCGTCTTTTTTTTCTTTCGATAAATGAAATGGGGCGCTATTGTGACATCGGTCACAACAGTTATAAAGCATATTTGAATCCATGAGCGGTGCCAGGTTAGCGAAAAAGGGAAGCAAAATATACACAAATAACTTCCTGTAAACCTCCTCTTTTCAAGTCCCTGAAACCACCTCTGCTGTGCCATTGTATTATAGTTTACTAAAATCAACCAATTTGCACTTGCTTCAATCACCGTAAACCTATGTAACTCCTTTATACTTCAAGCAGTTAGGAAGAAGCCGTGAAGATCGCATCTCCGTATTATCGCCAAATGTCACAGAAAACAAATCTCCAAATACTGAGCCCTGGAACCGCCTCTGTTATGGTTAGGAACTCAAAATTTTGACTCCATATGTGAAATTCAATTCTAGGAAAATTCCCAAAACTTCATGGGTCTGCTCTTAGCCATTCGGGAGATATCTGCGAAAAACCTGAGGGATGGGTGACTATGCCCTCCCCTGCCACTAATAGGGTTACAGGGAATAGTGAACCTTTAACATTAGTTTTTAACTGAGATAACCATATTGTCAGGAGTACTGAGGAATCTCCCAATCTGAAATTGTTCGTTCCAAAACGACTTAGTTGCCGAGTTTCAACGCACAAACCGTTGGGTTTATTTAGTTCGATTTTAAATGGTCAAATCTCGTGACGTTTCGCATATGTCATTAGTGTGATTTCTACCGCACTTCGTTTTCGCTCTTTGAACCGACCACCACCGAAACGCATCATGTGTTTGGTAACAGAATTGCAAGGAAGGCTCGTTTTTCGTCTGGCGTAGCCATTGGTTGAAAATCCGCTTCACGAAGCTGATTCGTCTAGATTGCGCTATCGCCGCTGTTGTGGTCCATGGCAAACACGACAAATCTGAAACATCATGTGACTAGGTTTTAAGTAAATAATGTCGTTAATTTTGGAACGATTTCCAATTGAAAATTACCGGAAGATGTTTAGTGAAAATACGCATGTTTCGATGGGTGTCTGGTCGCGGTACCTGCAATATATAGATTGAATTTTGACAATGTTTGGTGTTGGTTGATGGTGCATTGACACTTTGTTAGAAGTATTATTGGCCAGAACTTTGTCCATTTTCATTGAATTTCCAATTGAAAATTACCAAAAGATGCTTCGTGAAAATACGCATGTTTTGATGGGTGGCTGGTCGCGGTACCTAAAATATATCGATTAAATTTGGTCCATGTTTGTTTTCGCTTTACGCTGACTTGCGCCAAGTTCATGATGAGCTAGAAATATTATTGGCCATAACTTTGTCAATTTCCATTGGATTTCCAATTGAAAATAATGCCGACACTCGTCTTGAAAAGGCACATCTTTTTATGATGGGTGGCTCGTACCTGTAACTGCAATGTTCGCTGCAGTAGAAGCACATCCAGTATGTATCGCCCTATTATACACGTTACTTCAGATTTTGAGTAAATAACTTGGATAATTTTAAACCGATTTCCAATTGAAAATTAACGAAAGATGCTTCGTGAAAAAACGCATTTTGTGCTGGGTAGCTGGTTGCGGTACCTGCGATATATCGATTAAATCTTTCCCCAATGTTTGTTTTTGCTTTACGCTGACTTGCGTTAAGTTTATGATGAGCTAGAAATATTATTGGCCATAACTTTGTCAATTACAATTGGATTTCCAATCGAAAATAATGCCGACTCTCGTCTTGAAAGGGCGCATCTTCTAACCCTATTTGTAACAGGGGGGGGGGGGGCGGATTCCGTCCTCCCCCCCCTTGTTTTTCGCAGATATCTCCAGAACGGCTGGGAGCAGGCCCATGCAATTTTGAGACTTTTCCCAAAATAGATTTTCACATATGGAGTCAAAATTTTGAGTTCTTAACCTGAACAGAAGTGGTTCCAGGGCACGGTTTTAGGAGGGTTCGGCGTCGACATTTGGCGATAATACGGAAATGCGATCTTCACGGTTTCTTCCAACTGCCCAAGTATGAAAGAGTTACATCGGTTTACGGTGATTGCAACAAGTGCAAATTAGTTGATGTTAATGAAATATCATAAAAATTACATGGCAGAGGCGGTTTCAGGGGCTTGAAAAAAGGGGGGTCCAGGAAGTATTAAATGCTTGGCGGGAAGCCAATAGAGCGATGTAAGAGGCATTTATAGCTATCAAGATGTAAAAGATAGCTTCTCCTTCCATTATTTGCATAATTTATTACATACAGAGTTGCAGGGGCGTGTTCAGGCACATACAAAGGGGTGACTGGCATGGTGATGACGATATGTCAGTGATTACGGCGCAATAGACGGTTAGCTTATAATTATATATGCACATATGAGGCCAGGAGAGGGAATAAAGCCATTTTTGCAGAGGCGCGCTCAGGAATGGAAGAAAGGGGGTCATATTACTGCCTGGAAACTAAGATGCATAGGCCTACAATGACATAACATACTGCAGTTTTAGGATGAAACACGCACCACAGGGTACTCTACGAACGATTATAAGAAAATAGGCGAGTCCAGGTAGGGTAAAGGGGGGGGGGGGTAAGCAATGTGAATTGAAGTTGTAAGTGAAATAGTCACTGTTGACTAGTTAGTATCATAATAGCTGATAATATACTTATCAAAAGGCCTTGCGCCTCCCAAGTTTGGATCCTGGATACGCCTATGATGAAGTACAACATGCAAAAAGGAACTATCTACGATCTGTAACTTATTTATAGTGCTGGGTAGCAACTTGCCTGCGGTTAATATTTTGTCCTATTTGACCTCCCTTTTTCACTAACCTGGTACCGCCTATGGAAAAGATATGACTTATAACTGTGTTGTCTAATGTCACAATAACAAACCATTTTATTTATTTAAAAAGAAACAAAAAATAGTTTTATTCCGCATTTACTTCACCCCCATTTTCAGTGACCTGCACATGCCTATGATTTTTGAATTTCCAAAAGTCACCGCCATATATTAATCTCCAATTCAATATCTATCGATTACCATTGGTTGTGTTAAAATCGGTTGATAAACATGAAAGCTGTGTTGGATCACCAATACCACTCAAAGTTGTAGTTTTTGCCCCCCTGTTGCCCCCCTATCAAAAATGTCGATTTATTTTTATTTTTAGAAATGTAGATCGTGTTGAGGGAAACCAAACGTCGTTTCATTTTTGAAAATCGGACGGGTAGATCTCCGGGGGCGGAATCCCCCCCCCCCCGTTACAAATAGGGGTAGCCAGGAGCCTGTTACAAATAGGGTTAATGGGTGATTCGTACCGGTAGCCAGAGGCGTCGCTACCTTCTAAAAAGTGTGTGGGGGGGGGGTCCACTGCCAGGGGGCGCCATACCGAGAGGGGGCGCCCGGCCTAGCGGGGCGCCCCGACGAATCAATACATAAATATCGAATATAAATGTCGACGCTACGCAGCGGGCAATTATATTTGTATTGATTTGCAATTGAAAAAATACAGCTCTGACAACTACATATACCCGCACAGCGGCACGCTCATGCAAGGACTGTGCATTGCACATCAACATGGGACATATTCCTGACTAATGAGCGACTAGCTTAAAGAATCATATCGACTTCCCCTCAATGGTTTCACTCCATATATTTACAGCATTGAATCAAGTACATTTTGTATACATCAGATGAGTATCAATGTAATGTCTGAAAACCTCTGTAGGTATACGTGAGATCTGGACTGAAAGCTAGGAAAAATATGAAACGCTGTTTCATAAATCTCCACATGAGTCTTAAGCCTTTATGTTTTTCAGCGCATAGATAACTTATTGTACCTATAAATTAAACTGTGTGAAGTATCTGTAAAACGTTTTCTGGTCGAGAGATGTGTAACTGAAATTGACTTGAACAGCACATCTGAGGTAGGTAATTATTTAAAATATGGGCTGGAATATGTTACCTATGGGCAATCCTTCTTCAATTTGTTTGTTTTGTTATCCTTTCCCATCCGAGTATTTTCCATCTGATTGGCCACATGTGTCGGTTTTCAGGGCGCTGACCAAGTCGCTGACGTCGATGGTGCAGCGGGAGGACGGCCGTCCTCTGGACCTGCGCGCCGTCAGCGGCCACGGCGACGAGGACGTGGCGTTGCTGCTGGCGCGCGCCACGGCCGGCCAACACGGCACACAGCCCGACCTCTTCCCCAGCCGCTGGAGCTTCTTCCGGCGCGGCCGACTGTCGCTGCTGCTGGCCTCCGTGCTGCTGACCATCTGCGGCTACTGGGCGACCGGCGCGCCCGACCAGCGGCCGGCCGAGCTGCTGCTGCGGCTGCTGCGCGCGCCGGCGGCTGCGCTACGCTCCTCCGGACTGCTGCAGGTCTGGCCTGCGGCCGAACACTCCTGGCTGGAGTCGGGTCAGCTGTGGCTGGTCAGCCTGCTGTACAGCCTCGTCTGCTGGGTGCCAGGCCTCTGCAGCGAGGAGCCCGCCGGCTGGTCTCTGCTGGACCGACTGGCGGCCGTGTAGGAGGCTAAGACGCTGGAGGCTCCAGAACCGCCGACTGGGTCCCACTGGACCGACTGGCGGCCGTGTAGGAGGCTGAGACGCTGGAGGCTCCAGAACCGCCGACTGGGTCCCACTGGACGGACTGGCGGCCGTGTAGGAGGCTGAGACGCTTGAGGCTCAAGAACCGACAACCGCTGGACAAAGTGTTTCCCCAGCCCACTGATTGACCCTGTCTATTTGTCCGCGTGTAGTTCTCTGTCACTTGCAAAATTTGTCGTGATAAAAATTAAAATATAAGCTGCTCTGTTTCTCTTCAAATGATTAGTCAAAATACAACAAACGGAACTACATGAATATAGGTATGGTAGAAGCCGATATCGTGGAAGCGTAAGGCATCACTTATCAGACTTGGACATATACGATCAAATATGAACCTATAGGTTTAGGGATGCCTAGCATTTTCCTATTTTCCTCGTGACGCTTACTCATTGTTTCCAAACTATTATTCTTATCGCTTTCTTATTATGAGCGGCCCGGCCCGTGGCGACGCTTTTGAGAAACTCATATATCTGCAACCACACGTCTGATTGACAAGCGGATTTCTTTGCTGAGCAGCCCCATCCAACCTACCCTGTTTGAGACCGGTGCTGAGTCACGTGGGTGTCTACCACTGCGCGTGGCGCGTGCCGCGTGAGGGCTGTTGAAAAGTGTTTCTCGAGAGAGAGAAAAAAACTCTGCAACGGCTGAGCCTATTGTGTTCAAATTTGGTGTGTGGTTAGGGATCCCTCAGCCACCACTTTCCCACAAGTCAGGGATGGGTGCCTCTGCACGTGTGCAAGTGTGCACCCCTTTTTGTATCTCAGAAACTACTTGCCCGATCGAGTTGAAATTTGATGTGGTGTCAGGCAACAGTACCAGGAAAGCAGCACCCATATGCGTGCGCATACCGACCTCACCATACATTTCCTTCGCGCTCACTCGTTCATCACCAACTACGGCGTCTTACTGGTTATTATTGTTATTGATAAATCCGTTGGTGATTTTGCGTACCGTTCGCAGTATTTATTTACTTATGCATTTACTGGCAATGTTGAGGTTGTAATGTTCATAATTGAGGTTGTAATTTTTGAGGATGCAGTTGTAGCTACAACCCCGAAAGTATATAAAGTTCCACCCATGCCCACTGTAGTCGAAGGGTAGTAATCTCTACCACATCTGTACTACTCCAGTCAACCATCAATGCGGTGGTAGTGGGGTGGTAGA
This sequence comes from Chirona hameri, assembly GCA_036785665.1. Classification (NCBI taxonomy): domain Eukaryota; kingdom Metazoa; phylum Arthropoda; class Thecostraca; order Balanomorpha; family Balanidae; genus Chirona; species Chirona hameri. Next base: position 239,614 of record JAXIVJ010000311.1, on the reverse strand, counting down.
AGTGTCGTTGCGGTGGTACAGGTGTGGTAATAAGGCTATAGGTGGTAACGGTGTAGTAAAATATTTTTCAGTGCACGGATCACTAGCGGATCCAGGGGGCGGCAATGGCGTCGCCACTGCCCACAGACCAAATAAAATTACTAGGGGTGCCTTTGCACGTGCGCACGTGCACACCCCTATTCTATATCTCAGGAACGGCTGAGCCGATTGTGTTCGAATTTGGTGCATGGTTAGGGTCCCCTCAGCCGCCGCCTTCCCACAAGTCAGGGATAGGGTGCCTCATCACGTGCTCACGTGCACACCCTTATTCCATATCTCAGGAACGGCTGAGACGATTTTGTTCAAATTTGGTGTGCGGTTAGGGACCTCTCAGCCGCCACTTTTCCACAAGTCATGGGTGGGGTGCCTCTGCCCGTGCGCACGTGCGCACCCTTTGTGTATCTCAGAAACTACTTACCCGATGGAGTTGAAATTCGCCATACATTTCCCTCGCGCTCTCTCGTTCATCGCCAACTACGGCGCCTTACTGGTTTTTATAACTGAGGAACATTTGAGACAGCAAAATGCGGACCAAGACAAGAAGAGCTTAAATCTGCAAAACAAAATATTGCATAGGGTTATGGGTAGGTAATCGGTTTCTCACAAAACAAGGTCAAAGTTTCACTGTCCCCTGACTTTGCATGACTTTCCTACGCCCCTGCAGATTAGTTCCTAACCTTTCCATGTCATGGTGACGCTCACTGATGTTTTCTGGAGAGTGGAGAGACCAGGCCACTGGCCAGCTGATAGGCACCTAATGAGCGCTGAGGAAGGTTATCCCCGCGCGTAATATACGTTGAAATCGTTGGGAAGTTATTTGCCCTGTTGGGGTTTTAAGCGCTTCAAGCTGATATAAAGAAACAATACAGTATAAAGAACTAGGTTTAATAGAACATTTCTTGACGCCGACACTACGGTGCCTACCCATCGTTGTAACATTCATTAATACAAACAATATGACGGTTGCATGCAGCCTGCATGCAACCCAGGGGCGTAGCCAAGATTTCGGCCACGGGGGGGGGGGGGCAAACGGGATCAGAGGGGCCCTCGTAGCCAATTGGGGGCCCACACACTGGCGGATCTAGGGTTCGAGTTTGGGGGTAAAAATTTATATCCCATCAAACCCATCAAACCGCCTGAAATCAGCACAAAATGTACACATTTCCTGATAAGAAAATCTAAGCAACTTTATCTAAGGAAGTTTGTTTTAAATCAGCTATCAATGCATAAGCAAGCGAAATCCGATGAGTTTTCAGAAATGTGTGAGACTTTGGGATTCCCCCCCTAAAAAAACTTGGCAGATCCAGGGGAAAAGGGGTCATAGCAGCCGTCAAACCGCCTGAAATCAGCACAAAATGTACACATTTCCTGATAAGAAAATCTAAGCAACTTTATCTAAGGAAAGTTTGTTTTAAATCAGCTATCAATGCATAAGCAAGCAAAATCTGATGAGTTTTCAGAAATGTGAGACTTTGGGATTCCCCTAAAAAAACTTCCGTGCCCCCCCCCCCCCCCCACACCCATCCCAAACGTCTTCTTCCAAACGTCCAGACCCCAATACATTTTGTCCTAGCGTCACAATAACTTCACGCGCATCCACATGAGGGCTTGCGCTGTTATTGTAGCTCGTTGGCTATGCTACCAAATGCTGCCATATTTAGGGAAATAGGAGGTCGGACAGATCATTTTGTAACCAACGCTTAAAAGTCGATAACATTAACTCGGTAGGCCTGAGGCAGGCACGTAGCCAAGGGGGGGGGGGGGCGGGGGAGGCTACCCGCCCCCACCCCCCGCCCTGGAGGCCCGGCGGGCCCTTTTCGGGCGCGCAGCGCGCAGCGCACCGAAAAGGGCCGACGAGACCACGCTCATGGACTACGCGAAGCGTGGTCTTTAAGAGTTTAGAGCATTTCAGAGGTTCTTTAGGGGCACCAGGGCCCTTTCTGAAAGACCAGAGGGCCCTTGGACGTTCAGCAGAGCCCTGTACATGTCAGAAGGGCCCCTGGACAAGCCGAAAGGGCCCCTGAGCGGGTCAAAGGGCCCCTGAACACGTCGAATGAGCACCGAGCCAGCACAGAGGGACCCCTGGGAAGGTCGGAGAGGCCCCTGAGCATGTCGGCAGGGCGACAAAGCAGCCAGTGCAGTCCCTTGCCAGGTCTTAAGGACCCTCTGAACAGGCTGGAGGGCCCCTGGACAGACCAGCACCAGAGGGCCTCTGGGAAGTTAAAAGGGCCCCTGTGCATGTCAGAGGGGCCCCTGACCAGACCAAAAGGGCCCCTGAACATGCCGAATGGGCTCCTAGTCAGCACGGAGGGGCCCCAGGGCAGGTCGAAGGGCCCTCTGAGCATGTTGACAAGGCGACAAAACAGAAAGCGCAGTCTCTTGCCAGGTTGGAAGGGCCCCTTAGAAGGCTGGAGGGCTCCTGGGCAGACCAGAGGGCCCTTGTGAAGTTCAAAGGGCCCCTGTGCATGTCAAAGGGGCCCCTGACCAGACCGAAAGGGTCCCTGAGCAGGTCAGATGGCCCCTGATTACGTCGAATGGGCCTCTGGCCAGCACAGAAGGACCCCTGGGCAGGTCGGAGAGGCCCCTGAGGATGTCGGCAGGGTGAAAAAGCAGCCAGTGCAGTCCCTGGCCAGCTCGGAAGGGCCCCTGAGCAGGCTGGAGGGCCCCTGGACAGACCAGAGGGCCCCTGGACAGACCAGAGGGCCCCTGTGCAGATCAGAGGGCCCCTGGAAAGTTGAACCTCACAAAATAAAGTGGCCGAAATCCGTAGAGTTTTTCATATCCTTTTGTGGGGGGGGGGGGGGGTAACGCTCGGGAAGGGGCCCTTTCGAGGCGCCCCCCCCCCCCCACACCCTGGACGAAATCCTGGCTACGTGCCTGGCCTGAGGGGCCCTCGAAATGCCTGAGGGGGCCCTCGAAATGTCTGAGGGGCCCTCGAAAGGAATTGGAGGCCCTGGGAAGGCCTGAGGGGCCCTCGAAATAAATACCAGCTCTTAAATGCTGTTGTTTATTCGTGTTAGATTTGTTCGTGGACGTTCTTTATGCGACATAAGGCGTTTTGCGGGCACCTGACACCATCCAAAACACTGGGGCCTTCGGCCCCAGGGGGCCCTCGCTCGGTCGCCAGAGGGGCCCGCCTGGCCTCCAGGGGGGCCATGGCCCCTTTGCCCCCCCCCCCTTGGCTACGCCACTGATGCAACCGTCTACCGCAGGAGAGGTCCCACAGCAAACTCAATACCGCCGTGGATATTCCCGTGACCGGGATGGACCTGTCGCCGTACTCGGCTGACCAGACGCTCTGCAGGTACAACCTGTACGGCGTGGCCAACCACTCCGGCACGCTGGTCTCCGGCCACTACACGGCCTACTGCAAACACCCGCACACGGCCGAGTGGTACGAGTACAACGACTCACGGGTGCGTCTGGTCAATCAGCGCAGTGTCACCAGCTGCGGGGCATAGTGCTCTTCGTCGAGCTGGCCGGCACTTCCCACATTGAGGCAGTCTGCCCATCGGACACCATCTAGTCCGCCTAGATTATCTGGGCGGGGTCGCCACCGGACCGCTGTTTGCGCCGGCCCGAGGGTTGTAGTGTATTGTCATCCATTAATGTGTACACACATCGCTTGTCGGATTGTCAAAAATGCATCTGTCATCCTATAAGTTAGTCAAAAACCGTCTACCTGCATGATGCAGGTAGTTCTGAACAGGAGCGTCGGCACAAACTTTTAAGTCGTGGGGGGGGGGGGGGCAGCCAGGCAGTTAGCCTTACCACTTCCCAGTGGCGGATCCAGGACTCGGTCAAGGGGGGGGGGGCACGTAGCAAAGTGGACCCCTCGGGCTTTGATGGGCCCCCTCAGGTGTTGATGGCCCCTCAAGCTTTGGGGCGCCCTTTCAATATTTAAGGCAAAATGGACCCAATTTTGCTTAATATGTGCCTATTACGCGTCGAAATTTACCTCTACAAACTAGAGTTCGTACTCTTCACCTCTGGAGGGCAGAGTGAACCATCTGCAGGTCAGAGTGAGCCCTCTGGAGGCCAGAGTGGGCGCTCTGAATGTCAGAGTGGTGCCTCTGAATGTCAGAGTTAGCCCTCTGGAAGCCAGAGTGAACCCACTGGAAGTAAGAGAGGACCCCATGTAGGTCACACCCTGGAGGTCAGGGTGCAGTCACAGTGGGCCCTCTGGGGTCTGGGTGGGGAGAGGCCGGAGTAAGCCCTCAGGAGGTCAGATAGTGCCCTCTGGATGTCATAGTGGGCCCTCTGGGGTCAGAGTGGTCCCTCTGGAGGCCAGAGTGAACACACTGGAAGCCAGAGGGGCTCTCTGGAGGTCGTCCCCTTGAGGTCAGGGTGGGCCCTCTGGAAGCCAGAGTGGGCCCTCTGGATGTTAGGGTGGGCCATTTGGAGACCAGAGGGGGCCCTCTGGAGGTCAGAGTGGACCCTCTGGAAGCCGAAGTGGGTCCTCAGGAGGCGAAGGTTCGAGTGGCCCTCTCGAGGGTCATAGTTGGGCCTCTGTAGGCGAGAGCAGGCCGTCTAGGGTCATAGTGGGCCCCCGAGATCAGAGGGATCCTCTGGAAACTAGAGGGGGTCACTCGAAGCCAGAAGGGACCATTGGAAGTCAGAGGGACCCACTGGAAGCCAGAGTGAGCTATCTGGAGGCCCAAGTGGGCCCTCTGGAGGTTAAAGTCGGCCATGTGGAAGAAAGAGGGGCCCTCTGGATGTCGGAGAGGGGCCCTCTTAAAGGCAGAGAGGGGCCATCTGGAAGCCAGATGGGCCCTTTTGAAAGAAAGATACGGGCCCTCTGGAAATCAGAGGGTCCCTGGAGGCCAGGGCGGGTTCTCTGGAGGTCAGAGTAGGCCCTCTGGAGTAGAGCCCTTCATGGGATGGGAATCCCCATGGAACCCATGGAACGGGATGTAAATGGGTGGGAATGGGGCAATTTTGGGAAATCTAACGGGTTGAACGGTTTTGGGACAGACCATATCATTTTTTAGCACCACAAAAAGTTAAATATGCTGAAATGGGTGGGAATGGGTGGGAATGGGACCCCCATAAATTATGAATATGGATTGGAACGGGTTTGGGTCTAGCTGAATGGGCTGGAACGGGATGGGGGCTGATAATGTGTCCCATGAAGGGCTCTACTCTGGAGGCCTAAGTGGGCCCTCTGAAAGCTAGATGGGGCCCTCTGAGGGCCAGAATGACCCACCGGAGGCCAAAGTAGGCCCTCTGTAGGTGAAAATGGGTATCTGAATGCTGGTATGGGCTCAATAAAAGGCTAAATATTGGGACTCTAATGACCAGAATGGGCCTTCTATAGACACACAGGGTCCAAACGTTGACCAATTGTCCCATTGCATCGTTAACGTCTTTATTACTTTCGAGTTTATTTATTTATTTATTTCGTCTCACCCCACGGGCATTTCGCCCATTGACAGGAGGCGCTCCTTCTCCTCTCTCTGGGACTGTGTTTACGAGGCCTTTCCCAAAGGGCCTCATCGGGTCGGGCGAGACATCGACGCGGGTGACCCGGTGGGAGTCAAACCCACGGTCGGTGCGGTCACCGCACCGAAGTCCATAGTGTTTACCACTGGACTACCCCGGGTCACCCGCCACCAAGAGTTCCCTAGGCTTTCAATTTAACCTGCGTTTTGTGCGAACACTGAGTGAAATTGGCTTCGAACAGCCGTGATTTGCTATGGAGGCCCCTTCGAGGCTCAAGGGGGGGGGGGGGCACAGCCCCATGCTCAGAGGTGAACAAAAGTGTCAGCCTGTCACCGACGGAGGGTCAGGCTGGCTCATTTTTTTCCCATTTTTCACCATTGCATTAATACAATTTTGTTAGTCATGACGGTCAAAAGAAGGCTCTTTAAAGTCATCGATAACAATAAACAAGCCTATGTCGGTGCCAACACAAAATAATATGCCATAGGCCACATGTAAGTTATTCGGAAACATCCTAAAACATAAGTAAATGGTTATTTCTTAATTCTTACAAGAAAAGCCGACCAACGCATTCGACATAATTAAAAACTACTTTTGAAACTAATTTGTAAACCCGAACTTCAAAACGGTGACGTCATTAAGCTTCCCCATGACTCCAGACCAACAACGGTGATAATAACCTTGAACCTTGATTTGATTGCCCGGCCGTGACGGTGACGCCAGCCCCACCGTTACCCAGAGACGGTGACGCCAGCCCCACCGTTACCGGACAGAGCAACTACCAATTGTCTTACCTGGTGTTGTCTGCAGTGGTGCAGATACATCTTCAGTCTCATTGCTTCCATGCCTTATCAAGTGCTCAAAAGCACCTCCAACACCAAATGTTTTGTTTCTTAATTTAAGTGGCAATCCAGGATGCTTGGCCTTGTTATGTCGCTTAACATTTGTGTACTCGCCCTCGTAAGAACAGCGGCCACAAGCTTGATGCCGTCTATTTGGTGGGAGCTTTGCTTCTTCCTCGTGAGTTCTTTGCTTTTTCACTTTGGCCATCTTTAGCTTTTCACAATCAGGCTATCAAAAAAGCCGAATTTAAGCAATACACACTTATACCACTCATACACAATCCACAGCTGTAACTCTTCAACGTGTTTATCCCAAACACAATTCAAAAAGCTCCGCTTAAGATCCACAGTTAATTATCAATTCAATCGAAGGTCTTGTCCGTCAGCACAATTGGTCTACTTGCTAGAAAAGAGCGAACGCACTTATAAGTATTTAAGGTATTGGCGATTCATTATGCGAGTCTCTGTTTCAATACAGCCCGATCAGCTGCTGCCCTATTCTCATATATAAATAATTGTTTAGCTAAATTAACATGTAAATACCATTTATACGGTGTTTACTTAGCTAAAGAGTGGTAAAATTAATGGTAATTATTGTTAAAATACAGTCAGTTAGTGTATTCAAACCTGTGACGTCACTATAACACCGAAGGAGTCGAAAAAACAAGCAGCGCAAGCACCGAAATTGCCGCAAACCCATACAACAGCACCACAATTGCCACGGACCCACCAGACCCAGCGACAAACTCACTACTCGGGCTCCGTTTACAAAAGCCAGCAGGATTCCCGGAGGTCGGTGGAAGCTGCAGTTAAATTACAACACGTACTGATTAGACAGCCGGGAATGGGGCACGGGTTATGCCTGACAAGTTACTGTGAGTTGCTAGTAAGACCAAATGAGTACGGTTGTGGTCAATTTTGTTTTTAGAAGTTTTGTCTCTGAAAATGCATCAAGCCGTAAGCGGTTGGCTGACTCACCGCGCACCTTCCGCTGTCACCGACGTACGTAGGCGAGTAGGAGCTTTTTTCACCTCTGCGGCCATGCTCCCCCTGGATTCGTCATGCTGGCACTCCCATAGGGTTCTGGGTTAATGTTAACATCCTGTTAATCTGGTGGCTGGAGCGATCCTATAGGGGTGCCCAGCCCCCCCCCCTAATGCTACCTTTAGATCCTGTCGCCATCACCCCACTCTTGTCTTTTATATGTTTATATCTTTGTTATTTAATTCTTGTTTCCATTCTTTGTTATTGCATTTACCTATGTTGTTGAACTGTAGGTAGGTACAACTAATACTTTAGCTGCATTGTTCTTCTTTCTAAACTTAAACATCGCTGATTCGCTAATAGGCGAGGCAAGATATCCGATTTTGCATAGGGGACCATGGCGCAAATCTAGTCTTGTGTCGCACCATTCTAAACATAATTAATGGGGTCATCATTGACCAGCGTGGCGATGGCTCACCCAACCTGGGATGGGAGCAGCAGGGGTGCAAAGTAAGGCTGGGCAATTTAGGGTGTATCATCCGGAAAAACTCAACATGTGTATACGATATTATGTGTCACTGGTCACTCTGGAACCGGAATATGCCATTAAAAAAAAACTATGACTAAAAAACTGAGCCTGCGCCGAGCAAAACAATTTTGACTTTAACCAGTGACGCCCGGCGTTGAAGTCTCCCCGCTAGTTACGCGCACACTAACACCACGCGGCGACGGGAGCCGCGCCGCCATGCCCAAGGTCAGATGTGTTTTAGCGTCCGCTAATGCGACTTTCACATCAAATATCGGATAATTAACGACAGGTATACCTTTCATTTATATATTTTAGCCAGTGACTTCACGAACGACTGCTTGCTGTCGATGCTTGGCAGCTGGTCGCGGTGCGCGAGCCGGCTGTTGATCCAGCCATGTCGGCGTTCCTCGCCGAGCACCGAGCCGGCTGCCTCGGTCACCACCTTCACAGCCCGCTCCACCGCCACCGTGTGGACGGGGAATGCGGCGATCTGGAGTGACTGGCAGCAGATGTCTTGTAACTCGGCGTCTGTGAGGTCGGTCGTCAGCGGCGGCTCGGTGATTAACTCCTTCTCCCGCTCTAGCAGCTCCGTGAAATGGGTGGCGGCGAAGTTGATAGTCGGGAGCTTGAAGGGTCTGACTCCCTCTTGCGGCTGCTGCCGACACCGCCGAATCGCATCCACGGCCCGGAATCGCACCACAGCGTCAGGGTCTGCCACCATGGCCAGCAAAACGGCCTCCGGATGAGCCCAGTAGGCGTTCCGCTGCACTACCGGTCTGATGACATCCTGCAGCTGAGTGGGCAGCATCCGCAGCAGCTCCACGCTCCGCATGACGTTTAAGGCGCCGCTGGTGCAGGTGCTGTTGGCCCTGGTGTGGAACCACATGGGGATGTAGTGGTTCATCAAAAATCCCACCAGCTGGGTCAGCTCGGCCGACGGCGACGATGACCCGATGTAGAGGCGCAGCAGTCGCGCGGCCAGAGTAAGTCACCGTGATGCCCGTCAACACTGTGTTAGATGACGAGCTCCAAAACACGTAAGAGTGTCACAAAAATGGGTGGGAGGCGGAAATAAAACCATTAAGTATAATTTAAAAAAGAAACAATGGCTAAATGAGCTATTCTTGTTTTGTTCAATCACTTTTCATCTAGTATTTCAATAAAAAATATTATTGAGTTAATAGAATTACCATAATTAGTGCATCCCGTTTATTGTCTTCGTCCAGCGCACTGAAAGGTATCTTAATTTTAATTTGAGCAATGTTTAGCTGTTGAACTAGCTGTTCGTGCATATCTGGCGTGATTTACAGGTCCGATCTTGCGATGCGCGTCGCTGTCATCCACAAGTTTGCCGGCATGCACCCCCTGGCGAGCCGGTAGAGCAGCTGCTGGTCGGTGCTGAGCTCAGTCGCCAGCTGGTCCGAGAGGTCTGGCAGGGGCCCCGCCACCGCGCAGAACGACTCCACTCCCAGGCGGTGGACCTCGCCACTAGCAGCCTTACCCAGCGGTCCCGAGAAGGACTTGGGCCCTGTGGTTGAGCCGTCCAGTTTGTGGAACACCGCCCGTAGGTGAAGCTCGTTCGCGTGGAGCTGGCAGACGAACCAGTGGACGGCGCGGGGCGAGTCTTGGCCGAGCTCAAAGAGCCGGCACACGCCGCCATCCCTGCCGGTGTTAATGGCGGTGCCGTCACATCGGAGCACTCGGACGTCGGCGGCGTTGCCGATGGCGATGTCCGTCAGGTGTCTTGGTGGATTGCCCGTCCACTTTCCGGTGTAAAGGGTGTAAGATATTGTGAACCAGGCTCCACCACCACCGCCACATGCTCTTCCTTTTTTTTAGCTCGATTTCCCGATAAATGTTTGGTCTTTGCGGCCATCAAAATATAAAGCTCCGATGTGACCGTGCTGCTCGGCTCTCTCCGAGGCCGCCGTATTTCTCATGCGCTCCCTTTCGCGGTACATTTTCATGGGTTTCGTGTTGGTTTCCGAAATTCGGCCGATGTCTAGTTGGAAGCCTTTACAATAGCGCATACAGAGCGGTGGGGGATGCCGCAACGATCAGCAGCAAGAGCCGTGTTAGTAAGCCTTTCTAAATTGCGCTCACCGGTACCGTCATCTTCGCTTCACTCCATATCAGAGCCTCCGGTGCCAGCTTGGTCGGTGGCGGTGCTGCTGGAGGCCGATGCACTGTGTGTCTCGGGGTTTTGAAGGCCAGACGGCCCGGGCTCGCTGCTGGTGGCTCTCGGCGACGGCGTCTCCGGACCGTGCTGTTCCCGGCACTTGCCTGCCGCGGCGACCCGCCGTCGGCGCGTCTCCTGATGGTCCGGCGTGCCCATAAACATTTTCGAGGCCCCCTTTGATCGCGCAAGAATTTTGCTCCCATCTGTGGCACCCGGTTTTCGTAGGGACACTTGCAGGAACGTTCACTACTGCACTTGCAAAGGGCAATGTCAAATAGTTTTTCGAAAAACTTTTCGTTCATCTTCGACTTGGCCTTTTTTCCCTCACGATTTTGCAGCCTTGTTTTGTTCAACGCTTGAAATGTCTTGTAACATTCCGCAACTTTCTTAAATACTGACAAATATTTCATAACGGGGATACCTTCGCTGGCCCATATGGCGATGATCTTCTCGGCGACCGGCTTAAAAACTGTGTTCATCTCCCTTCGAAACTTTGCAGGCCCGGGATGGATGAGCCTGATGTAGTTAACAACATCCTTATTGGTTGGTAACTGTTTTGCAGGCAGGTTATCGGGCGTCCAAAGAGATAAGTGATTGGTCTTACTGCGAAGGGACATTTCCGTTTTGATGTCCGCCTGTGGGAGAGACAGGCAAAACTTAAATGCGGATGTTGATCGGTTGCGAGGGACCATGTATGTAATTTCAATTTTCAATAGATGGCAAACTTAAACCGACCCGCTTTACTGACCTGTGGTGAGCTGCTGAGATATGGCTGCTGCTTGACGCCTCGGCACTCTGATACACACTGAACGGGGGACGAAAAACAGCGAAACGCTAGGGGTTATCCAGCCGAGTAAAGACCCTGGGTCCGTGTGGCGCCGCGCCGGTCCGCTGGGAAAGTAAACAATCAGGGGACGAGCGGTGCCGGCCAAGGGAAGGTTCTCTATTTGCACAACCTGTTTCTACGGGCAGGGGTAGCCCATTAGCCAGAATCTATACCTACCCTGGCTTAAGCGTCTATGGAACAACCGAGGGCAGTTCAGCCGCCTCGCACAGTCCCTAAATTGCATAAAATCGATTTTGTTTAGGTCCTTACAGTTTTTTTGTAAGGACCTTTTTATTATGGATTTTATCTTAATTAGGATCATTATGCCAAATAATGGTCGTAGTAGAGGTAAATCCATCGTGTATAATCGGCATGTCATGTGAAAGTCGCGTTAGCAGGCTTTAAAACACACCTGACCTTAGGCGTGGCGGCACGGCTCCCGTCGCCGCGTGGTGTTAGTGTGCGCGTAACTAGCGGGGAGACTTCAACGCCGAGCGTCGCTGTCAGAAGTCAAAATTGTTTTGCTCGGCGCAGGCTCAGTTTTTGGGTCAGATTTTTTTAGGTGATATTTTCTAGATCCAAACATAGCAGTGACAAATAATTTCATATACACAAAGCAAATTAAGAAATAAAATATTCCGATGATACACCATACAGTGGGCATAGTAGCTAAGGCTGCTTTCACGGTGCGATACAAGCCATGGTGAAAGCAAACTGGCCGCTTCTGGCCGCCAGATGTAGATGGCGAAAGATTAACCTTACATTTATGTGGGGTACATCCCTTTCATTCGGCATATGTAACAAGAACCCACATGACCTCCTGCATGCACGTGCCATGCACGTGCAAACTGCAGTACTTACATATTTTAGCTATAATGACCTAGTTTCGCGTTCATTCTGTGGCCACACAAAGGGCTCAAACACAAAACAGACAAGTGTCTGTGACACGTAACTATGTAACCTATATGCATGCAAAGTTTAGCCCGCACATGTTGAAAGGTGCGTGCGGTGGGACGGCTAATGCTTGTTGTGGTCAATATCCTTCACTTTCTTAAAATCCTTACCTGTGAGCAGACTGGTTATTGATTCGACATTGATTGAATCGATTGGAATAGTTCAATCAAAATTCCTTGAATAAAAAAAAAATTGATTCACCACCAGATCTTTTGATTCATGAATCGTGATTGAATCAAAACCCTCATCAAATCAAGGCTGATTGAATCAAAAGATTTAACGATTCTTAACGATTCAAGTACACTGGTAAATTGTGCAAATACATGCAGTCCCAGTGGCTACATTCATTTATACTGAAATAGTACCTATTGCTGTAACAATGTTTTAATGATCATACATATGTATGTTTCCATTTGTATTGATTTGCCATAAATTCACCGTACATATATTTAAATGTTGAATCAAACGTGAATCGATTAAAAAAAGTTTTGATTCTCTGAATTGGAAAGAATCAATTCGCAAAATTATATCCGTGAATGGAACGGTGATTGAATCATTCAGATTCCAAAATGAATCATGATTGAATCGTTCCCAAAAAGTTGAATGAATAACCAGTCTGCCTGTGAGGGAGTATCTCCACAACGGCAAGCACCACGTCCACGCACTTTTGGAATGTAAACAATGGTTCAGCCAATCAGATTCGAAAGTAGTCGCGTAAAGATAGACTCGCATTGGAGATGTGCCAGCCGGCGGCCGGCGATCGCTTGCTAGCACCAGCTGCAAGCTGATTGGCTGATGGTATAGCCTCTGCCCGGTCTAGAACCAGTACAACATTATTTCGCCAGCACCGCATTCCTTCGCCAAAAACTCAAATATATTCGGCTGGAGAGTCTTTTCAGTCAAGAAAACTTGCAGCTAGGGGTTTCCCAACACGGGCTACAAAACTGCTATCTCAGTTTAAAACTAATGTTGAAGGTGAACTATTTCCTTTAAGCTCCCGCGTCAGTGTATGGGACAAATAGCAGCAAACGCGGGCGTACACACACACACACACACACACACACACACACACACACACACACACACACACACACACACACACACACGCCCACGCCCACGCCCACGCCCACGCCCACGCCCACGCCCACGCCCACGCCCACGCCCACGCCCACGCCCACGCCCACGCCCACGCCCACGCCCACGCCCACGCCCACGCCCACGCCCACGCCCACGCCCACGCCCACGCCCACGCCCACGCCCACGCCCACGCCCACGCCCACGCCCACGCCCACGCCCACGCCCACGCCCACGCCCACACACACACACACACACACACACACACACACACACACACACACACACACACACACACACACACACACACACACACACACACACACACACACACACACACACACACACACACAAGTCATCGTCCAGTGCAATGCAGGTGCACTTCATCGCTGCATGAGGTGGCGTTTTAGCGACGATTTAAAATGGCTGGTCGTCATGCCTTGGAGTTCGATGGGCAGTCTGTTGTACTGCATGACTGCACGATAGCAAAACCTTCGCTTCCCTGCTTCTGTGCGAATGCTGGGTAAGCTTAGGTTGATGTTCTGCCTAGTTGACCACTGTCCCACCTCTCTTTAGTGCCACCAGCATCGCCATGGGTATGCCATGTCACCGGTGGCGCGTGCAAAAGTGGTCCCCATACAATAGGCACCGGAAGGCTATATTTAGGGAGATATTGTGCAAAACTGAATCGTTAACTTTTTTCCTTGTTTGGTCACAACCAGCCAATGATGTGTGCTAAACATCCACAAAGTGGGTTTGATATTGAAATCCGGTGACAGGCGCCACAGCAAAAAATGCAGTGAACCTCCATTCCGGATAAATTATGTTTTAGAAATGCTTGATATAAATGCACGGATGCACACCACACCCAGACTCCACCATTTGTTATAAACGCTACAGATGCCCGCAACCGCGATACATCATCCAAACGGTCGGCATCCATAAGGGGTGCAAGCTGCACCCCCTCAGTGGAGAGGGTGCGACCATTTTCTCGTGAAGTCTTCTGGTTTCTGAAATTTTCGAGTTAGCGACACCAAACTTGGTGCACCAATAGAGCTCGACGAGCGCTTTCTGGCGCTGTGTCACTTTGGGTGATCCGGTGCTGAATGCACGTACAGTGCACGTGCAGGCGGTTTACGAAAATGGCCGTTACCGCTCACAAGATACCGAAACTGGGCGCGATAATTGTCCTCGGTTGTGTGCATTGACACACAACACATGCATTCCGAGGCATTCCGATTGCCCCGAGGGGTGCACCTGGCACGTGCACAGGGTATCCCGTTGCAAACCGTTCTGCCATATCAGGCGAGCTGCGCCTCCTAGAGCGCTGCAATTGGGCACAGTGGTACATGTACACACACCATGGTCATTGCAAGTTACTTTGACCGCATCGAGGTCAGGACCTGCACGTGCGCCATGGTCCCCATCATATGTAAGGGTATGTGTAAGGCGTTATTGTGGAAAATTGAACCAGTAACTGTTTTCCTTATTGTGCCCGTAGCCGGCCAAAAACGTGTTCTAAACACCCTCAAGGTGGGTTAGCGATTAAAATCTTGTGACAGGCGCTAGAGCGAAAAATGTACTGAACCTCCATTCCGGAGAAATCATACAGTTTATTGGAAATAGCGTTTTACCTAATAAATATCAGGCAATAATGTTGACGGCATCGTGTTTGTCTCGTCAAGGTGCTTTGAATAATATTATTTTTGACCAGGTTAGGTCATCTTAAAAATTAGAACTCAGGTCAAGGTTAAGTGGTGACCCAAGTAGATCATGTTGCATATTGAGAGACGTGTCTCGACGAAACAAACACATTGGTGACGGTTTCACTTCTCTATCTTCATTCTGTCGAGAGATATTGACAACCAAGTGTTGGTGACTTCGGATGACTTCGGCTGACACTGTAGGGATCACGGAACAAAAATTATATCTGCAGTATGATCAATAATGATATATGATAACATGATACTGAAGGAATTGGACTGATATCATGCATATCCTCGAAATAGGATGCATTTGAATATTTCCCGATTTACTCATAATGGGTAGGTCACGAAATTGACCCGACCTTAGGTCACCGATATTTACCAAACGAGATTGATTGTGGGTACCTATGCTCTGATGAAATCCTGTAAGTTTGAAACCAATCGGCCAGAAACTGTGGCTGTGGTACGACGGCAAACTTCCAAGTCGGCCACTGCCGACTCTATACTACATTATTTCTCCGGAATGGAGGTTCAGTATTTCGCTCTAGCGCCTGTCACAAGCTTTCAATCGCTAACCCACCTCGAGGGCGTTTAGAACACATCATTGGCTGGCTACGGGCACAATAAGGAAAAAAGTTAACGGTTCAACTTTCCACAATAGCGCCTTCGCATACCCTTACATATGACGGGGGTACATGGCGCACGTGTGCAGGTCCTTACCCCGATGCCTGCCAAAGTAACTTGCAATGACCATGGTGTGTGTGTACATGTACCACTGTACCAAATTGCAGCGCTCTAGGAGGCGTAGTTCGCCTGATATGGCAGAACGGTGCGCAATGGGATACCTTGGGCACGTGCCAGGTGCACCCCTCGGGACAATCGGAATGCCTCGGAATGCATGTGTGCTGTGCTGGTTCGACTCGGTGACTCTGGGCCTGCTACAGTCGGACTTCCCAGCGCAAGTGCAGTCGATGACGTCACCGGGGCCACCGCCGCCTATACCCCCGCCTCGCCGCCGCCGCCGTGAGGACGTCGGACGTCAGATGACTCGTCCTGTCGCTGCAACGCCGCCTGCTATGGCGGCCGACCAACCGACGGGTCCGCCACCTAGCGGCATCAGCCGGCCGACTGGGCCGCCACCTACTGGCCGGCTTCCCGGCCAGACTGCTCGGCCGACTGGCCCGCTACCTAGCGTGGGAACGCTAGCGCCACCTAGTGTCCGGCCACCTACTGACTTCAGCGACATTGGCGCCACCGCAGCGATGATGGCGCTGCCTGACGGTGTCTGGGCAGCGACCGCCGGCGTCCGCCGCCGGGGGCGGCCTGCCGTCATGGGAGGGCGACGGTGACCCTTCAGCGACGACCGTGGAGAAGCACCGATCTGCCCTCATCGCGAGCTTTCGGCGCGTGTTTGACGGCGACGACAAGCTGCGAGCGATGGTCGGTGCACCCATGCAGTTCGACCTGAAGCCAGGCTACCGGCCGTTCGCCATCACGGCAGCTCGAGCAGTCCCGTACGCCTGGCGTGAGGAGGTAAAAGCTCAGCTGGATGATCTCCAAGCACGAGGCGTCATCACGCCGGTCGATTACGCGACTGAATGGTGTCATGCCATGGTGCTGGTACCAAAACAGTCGGGCGGAGTCAGAGTCTGTGTCGACTTCACACCCCTCAACGCGTACATCGAGAGGCCGGCGCACCCGACCAGGACCGCACAGAACGTCGTGGCTGACATACCCACTGGACAGCGCTGGTTCTCGACCCTCGACGCCAAGACGGGTTATTTTCAGGTGGAGATAGCGGAGCGCTGCCAAGACCTCACCTGCTTCATGACTCCGTGGGGAAGGATGAAGTTCCTCCGGGCCCCCATGGGCCTCACCGTCTCCGAGGACGAGTACCTCCGCCGCGGCGATCGGGCGCTGAGCGGCATCCCGGACACAGCGAAGATCGTTGATGACATACTGACATATGACGTCACGTATCGCCAGCACTTGGCTCACCACGTCATCGACATCATTCGCCGCTGCGACGAAACCGGCATCACGCTGAACCCTGCCAAGTTTCGGTTCGCTCGGCAGGAGGTGAACTTCTGTGGGTACCGGGTGACCCCCACGGGCTATACGTCAGACGGCGAAAAACTCCGCGCCATCGCTGAGTTCCCGAGGCCTCATAACATCACAGCCCTGTGGTCTTTCTTGGGACTCGCAAACCAGCTGGGGCCCTTCTCATCAGAGCTGGCGGACGCTGCCAGTCCGCTGCGGGACCTGCTGAAGAAGGGCACAATCTGGTGTTGGACACCTGATCACGAGGCCGCCTTCCGTGACGTGAAACATGTGCTGTCCGCGCCGCCAGTGATGGCATTCTTCGACCCGCGTCTCCCCACCGCGCTGCAAACTGACGCCTCTAGCACCCGCGGCATGGGCTTCGCGTTGCTGCAGCGCCACGTAGACGTGTGGCGCCTGGTGCACTGCGGCTCACGTTTCCTGACTGACGTGGAGACGCGGTACGCAGTCATCGAGGTCGACCTCGCCGCCTGTTTGTGGGCCTGCAAAAAGTGACACATGTATCTCGCCGGCCTGCCGCTGTACGACGTCATTATTGACCATCGACCGCTCATATCGATCCTGAACTGTAAGCGGCTCGCGGACATTGCAAATCCGCGGCTACAGCGGATGCGCCTCCGGCTGACTGCCTACCGCTTCATCGCGAGCTGGCAGCGAGGCGGCGATCACAAGATCCCAGACGCGCTCTCTCGGACGCCTGCCAACGATCCGGTGGCGGGGGACGAGGTGGCTGAGCCGGACTCGGACCGCTGCACTCTGCGGTGATCGCCGCTCTGCAGGCCGAGAGCACCACAGAGGATGGGTGTGGCTGGCGCCACTGATGGATTCGGCGCTGGAGAAAGTCAGGGCCGCTGCTGCACGCGATCCCGAGTATTTGAAGCTGCGTGACACAGTCCTGCACGGCTTCCCGGAGCACTGCCATGAGCTGCCGCCTGAGGTGCGTCCATACTGGGGCGTGCGCAGCATACTGGCAGTGGACGACGGTCTGTTGGCGTACGGGTCGAGGCTCGTCATTCCGTCAGACATGAGGCGAGATGTGCTGCGCCAGCTGCATGCGTCACATTAGGGAATCGAGAGGACTCGCAGACGCGCGCGCCTCTGTGTCTACTGGCCCAGCATAGATCGCGATGTCGCAAACATCGTGTCAGCCTGCGACGTGTGCCGCACGATGCGGCCCAGTCAGCCACGAGAGCCGATGTGGCAGGAAGATCCGGCGCCTTTACGCGTATTCGAGTCTGTCTCCGCGGACTATTTTCACGTCGCTGGTCGCACGTTCCTGGTATGCGCCGACAGGCTATCCGGATCGCCGTACGTTTTCTTGTGCCATCGAACCGCGTCGGCTGACCAGCTGACTCGCGAGCTTCGCCACCTCTTCTCTCTGATGGGGGTGCCTGCCGTTCTGCGGAGCGATGGAGGACCGCAGTTTGCCTCGTCAACGGTGCGCCGTTTCCTGGAGAAATGGGAGGTGCGCCACCAGATGTCATCGCCGGGTCACCCACAGTCCAACGGGCACGCCGAGGTGGCCGTTAAGTCCGTCAAAAAGCTGGTGATCGCCGCGTCACAGGGAAGAGGGTTCGACGAGGAGCAGCTGGATCGAGGCCTGCTGGAGATCCGGAACACCCCGAGGGCCGACGAAAGGTCACCGGCTCAGGTGCTGTTCGGCCATCCCGTCCGGACGCCCCTGTCGGTGCATCATCGCGTATTCGCACCGCAGTGGCAGCGGATGGCGGACGACTGTGACGTGCGAGCGGACGAGCTGCATCAAGACGCCCGGCAGCGTCACGACAGGGATACCCGTCCCCTGTCTCGTCGTCTCGGCGTTGGTTGCAGGGTGGATGTCGAGGACCTAGTAACGGGACGATGGGACCGCACCGGCGTCGTGGTGGCCATCGGCGCCCGCCGATCGTACTCGGTTAAGATGCCAAGCGGGCGTCTGTACTGGCGAAATCGCCGTTTCCTGCGGCCACACCGCCCGCTGGTATCGGAGACGGCGCCGGGCCCGCGTGCGGCGGGTAGCGATGCGCGGCGGCCGCCGACTCAGCCGGCTCAGCCGTCGCGGAACCGGGCGGCAGGTGGAGCTGGCGCGCTGAAGCCGCTACCGGCAGCCACAGCCGGCACTGTGCCGGTGCGGCCAGCACTGCGGCGCAGTACGCGGCCACGTGGGCCGCCGCACCGTCTGCACGTATGTTGGGGAGTCAACACATACGAGACTTAAATACGATAGCTACCTGGGGCGAGCTGTGTTCTATTGTGATACATATTGTTTCTATGTTATTGAGGAGTAGCTGAACGTGGCTGTTGAGTTGTTTTCACCACTCGATGCATTTCACTCCACATATTCACAGCACTGAAGGTATGGGCAGTAAATAAAATTAACAATGAAGAAAATAATTAAAGGAAAGCTTATCACGAAATGAAAGGAAACATCATCTAATTACTTGCAAACGGTAAATCGCAGACATATGAATGGTGCCGATCGCTTCGGTGCATCATGACAGGTACAGTGGTGAATAATCAAAGGGATCGGCCCAGGCGCACAACCAGAAAGCACATTTCGGGAGGGGATACAGCTGTTAGGATTGTCATCCCCAGCCAAAAGGGGCCTCATTTCTGATACAAAGGGGTGCACGACTTGAGGGGCGACACCTGCACTCGCAGGGGCGCCGACTGCACAGTCACAACGCATTATGTCGCCCCCGGAAGGTATCTCGTCGCCCTTGGAAGGCATTATGCCGCCCTCGAAAGACATCTTGCCACCCTCGAAAGGCACCATGCCGTCCTTGGAAGTTATAAGGCATCTTGTCGCCCCCAGAGCGCATTATGCCGCCCTCAGAAGACGTCTTGCCGCCCTCGGAAGGCCTCGGAAGACATCTTGCCGACCTCGGAAGGTGTCATGCCGCCCTCGGAAGGCATCATGCCGCCCTCGGAAGACATCTTGCCGCCCTCGGAAAGCATTTTGCCGCCCTCAGAGCGCATTATGCCGTCCTTTGAAGGCATTATGCCGCCTTCGGAAGACATCTTGCCGCCCTCAGAGCGCATTATCCCGCCCTCAGAAGACGTCTTGCCGCCCTCGGAAGGCATTCTGCCGCCATCAGAGTGCATTATGCCGCCCTTGAAAGGTACCATGCTGCCCTCGGAACATATTGCCGCCCTCAGAGCGCATTGTGCCGCCCTCAGAGCGCATTATGCCGCCCTTGATAAGCATCATGCCGCCGTTGACGCCAGCAATATTGACGAAAATTATGCAAGCCTCTCCTTCCGCACCGTGCGGATGGAGATTCCGCACCGTGCGGAAGGAGATTCCGCACCGTGCGGAAGGAGAGCCCCCCCCCCCCCCCCCGTCACTAGCCGGAGGGGCGCCGTCACTGGACAGGGGCGCCGTCACGGGCCGGAGAGGGGCAGTCACTAGTCGGAGGGGAGGGGTGCCGTCACTCGCCGGAGGGGCGCGGTCACTGGCGGGAGAGGCACCGTCACTGTCCGGTGGGGCGCCGTCACTGGTCGGAGGGGCGCCGTCACTAGCCGGAGGGGCGCCGTCACTGGCCGGAGGGGCGCCGTCACGGGCCGGAGGGGCGCCGTCACTGGCCGGAGGGCGCTGTCACTGGTCGGAGGAGCGCCGTCACTCGCCGGAGGGGCGCCGTCACTGGCCGGAGGGGTGTCTTCACTGGCCGGAGGGGCGCTGTCACTGATCGGAGGGGCGCCGTCGTTGGCCGGAGGGGCGCTGGCACGGGCCGTAGACGCGCCGTCTACGGCAGAGGGCGCCCTCACTGGCCAGGGGCGCCGTCACTGGCCGCAAGAGCGCCGTCACTGGCCGGGGGAGCGTCCTCACTGGCCGGAGTGGCGCCGTCACTGATCGGAGGGGCGGCAGCTTTGCATGGGCGCCTCGGGTCCATAGGATCAGGTCATGCCCTGAATCACCGTATACTCGGTACACCACTGGCTGGCGGGCATTTTTTTGTCTTCTTTAGTTTTTCCTTGTTTTGTTTTTGTTTAGAGGGCGCCTCCGGCGCCCTCTCAAAACCCAGAACAGACCCACTTTTTGAGGGGCGCCTTCGGCGCCCACTCAAAAGTGTGTGTGTGTGGGGGGGGGGGGGGGGGGAGGGATCCGGGGCACCCGGACCCCCGGTAGCGACGACCCTGGTCAGGTCACATAAGGAAAATTTTAAAATAGATTAATCTAAATAAAAAAGGCATGTTTCGAGACCAGTTTTGTCTCCGAAATACAGTTAAAAACACATTTAGTGAAAAATAAAATACAATAGAATAAAATACATTTAGTTGTCTGTATCTGGTTACTAAAAGCAAAAACAAAATGCAACTAAAAAAAATGACTTCGTGAGTTATTTATACTTAGGGAGCCATAAGTCGGTTACAAATAAAAATATTGCTTTGAAATTTGGTTTGGATGTCGTCCATACTTGATTCTGCAATAAATATTCAGTTTTAAAAAAATCATTGAAAATGTTCATTTTGCGGATTTTTCTCCGATTTTTGTTTTTGGGGATAAATCTCAAAATGTCGAAAATCTGAGATAGCCACTTTGAATAGAATGTCGTTTTCTTGCTTTTCACCTTTTTTGCAATTTGCTTCAACACTCGCTTTTCTACGATTTGTCCAACATTTATCATTTTTACACGAAAAATGGCATGGCACGACGTCCGTCATTATCTCCCAAAATACAACACCAATTTCATTGAAATTTTGTTTGAACTGCGAAGACGTAGAATTGATGCAGCATAAGGTACTTACAGTTTCACGTCGATATATATAATGGTTTTCAAGTTATTGAGAAAACCCCATGGAGGGGGGCAGATTCTGCACCCCAGCGGGGAGCGGGTTATCACTTCTTACAGCCAATGCAGGAACGTGCGGGGATACTTGCATTGAATGCCCCCATATTCCTGTGAGAGGGAATTTGCCCCTAATGCCCCCCTTGATCCGCTATTGGGTAGCATGCCGTTACTGAGAAGTTGTTGAGCAGGGGGTGGAGGGGGTAGAGCGGGCCGTGTCAGCCATCCACCGCTGTACGTCCGGCCGTGTGTGTGTGTGGGGGGGGGGGGGGGGGAGCAAGTTAGTAGCTACCCCTTCTATGATATATTTCCAAAAACTTCCTTAGCATGAATTGTAGTGAGTTCTTCAACGATTTAAATTATACCAAGCATGCTGCTATAGGCTACTATAGGCACTCATTTATATAAATTTCAGCGGCTCAAAGGGACTAAAGTCTAAAACTGATTGCTGTTTGAACCAGACTGGTTATTGATTCACCTTTTTGGAAGTATTCAATAACGATTCATTTTGGAATATGAATGATTCAGTCACCGTTTGATTCATGGATGACAATTTTGAGAAATTATTATTTCCGATTCAAAGAATCCAAACATTTTTTGATCAAATCACGTTTGACTCACCATTGAAATAGCATGGCACAGTCTTTTTGATTCAATCAGCCTTGTTTCTATGCGGATTTTGATTCAATCATTCATGAATTTCACATTCACGATTCATGAATAAGACAATCCGGTGGTGAATCGATTCTTCTTTGATTCTTTGATGACGATTCTAATCGATTCAATCAGACTCAAATCAATAACCAGTCTGGTTTGAACAAAGCATATTGATGGATCTACCCATGACGTCACACTATTCGCTGCCTTAGGGGAGTTCGCACTGCGCTTTGACGGACGCCAAAACACTGACGGATCCGCCAATCTGCCAGTATTTTGGCGGACCGGCGGGTGCCGGAACCCTCGCGCGGTGTGAACTGAGCGAAACACGCGTCCGCCAACCGTCGAAGTGCCGGATCGCAACAGCTGATTGCGGCTGGCGTCCGCCACTTTGAAATGTTCAGCAGTGTTGGAGATTTGGCGTGTGGAGGATCCGTCGGTTTTGTGTTTGGTGTGTGCTAGGATACTGTATTTAAGTTATTTTTGCACCAATTGCAGCTCTGGTGTGGTATTCAAGGCGTTTTTGGAGAGAAGGAATAATCTGTGTTATGGTGTGCACATAACTTTGTGGTTTTTTTCTTCTCGTAAGTGAAGTTTATAAACTGAATGACATGGAAAATCCATCATGATTTGTTGTGCACTGGTGGCACATGGTGGCTAGGTGTTGGGGTGATTTTTTGCACTAATGTGCCAATTGGATGGCACTTCAAATGTTAGGATGATTCTGTAGACTACCAGGATGACATTATAACATCAGGTTGTGTGATGTCCCGGCTTACAGATAATGTAACATCAAAAATAAAGCTGGGATTTTATGTTTTGACAATGTTGCGACAACATTGTGAATGTTGTGGAGAACAAAGTTGGGTATTGGTGGAGCAGGCGTCACACTTCCATACACAGCACTGTAGGTGTGTCCTCTATCACCCTGGATAGTGTGACAGGCCTGAACAAGTGGCGGGCGGTGCAGCAAGCTTGCTGACGTCACTGGAGGGTATTTTTCATCCTGATCAAACTTATGTGGTACAATTACCAAAATTGAGTATATTTACCATCTTACTATGATTAATGAGCGACCATGTTAGTCACATTAGATATGCTCGTCAAATGTAACATAACAATGTCAGTCAGGTGAACTATGGTAATCTGGACCCATTTTTGGAACACTGTACCCAAAAATGGAAACGGTGCTTCCAAAAATGGGTACGCTACTTCCAAAAATGGATACTCATTCCAAAATTGGGTACGGAAATCGACCTTCATGACTAAATGTGATCCACACATTGATGGTGCGTCAACGCATTGTGCCAATGACGTCATCAAGCTCAGTACTTGATTCTATTGACAACATGTGCATTACAGAAATCCATTGTGTCTTCCAAATTTGATTGAAATTGCACAATCTCAGGGCGACAAAAAAGTGTTGCCTGAGATCGTGCAACTTCCAATAAAATTTGAAAGAAACCTTGGATTTTTGTAATGCTCATGCTATCAATAAAGTCCAGGGTGCTGAATCTGATGACGTCATTGGCACAATGCGTTGGCACACCAATCAATGTGTGGATCACGTTTAGTCATGAAGGTCTATTTCCATACCCATTTTTGGAACGAGTGTACCCATCTTTGGAGCGAGCATACCCATTTTTGGAAGTAGCGTTTCCATTTTTGGGTACAGTGTTCCAAAAATGGAACGTTCCAAAAATGGGTCCAGATTGCCATAGTTCACCCAACTGAATGTTGACAATGTTTTGAGTGTCAAGGTAACATTACAATGTTCCTTGAGCTTCCCAGAGGCCCTCTGGTCTGTCCAGGGACCCTCCAGCCTGCTCATGGGACCTTTCGACCTTGTAAGAGACAGTGCTGGCTGTTTTGTTGTCTTGCTTACTTGCTCAGGGGTCCCTCCGACATGCACACTGCACAGGGCCGGGCCCCTCCAGCATTCCCAGGTGCCTGCCAGGTATACCTGTGTAATACATTTAATATTGCTATTTGTGTCCTTCGAGTCGTTTGTACAAAATGTGTGTAAAATCTGACATTTTTATCCAGAGTGGAATCAAATTGAAATCAATGGAATCAGATTCGGAATGAGTGCCCTGGAATCGGGTTCGAAATTGATGGCCCTAGTGAAATATCAATTGGAAACCCATCTGGATTGGCATGAAATTGTAATTGATTCCACTGAAACGGAATCAAGCACAAGTCTGCTTTGGGCCCTGTGGTCCGATTTTTTTCTTAATTTTTCTGGTTTTCTGAACAGAAAATTAATGAATTAATAGTTGAGGTCGAAAAATTTCCATGGCTATATCTAAAAGCGCATGCATCATATCACGACATACAACAGAGACAGAACTCTTGGATTTGTATCCAGGACATTTGTATCCAGGACAGGCTCGGGCTGAGAAAAGCCCCACCCATGATTGTTGTGGAACTAATTTTTGTCTAAGTTGTAACTGAACCAGCCCCAGAGTGTTACATAGTGGATTGATTCACTCCGGACTGCATGCTCGGGCTGCTCGGTGCCCCCTCCGGGCAGCTCGGCGCCCCTGTTCGGACTGCATGGCGCTCCCGGGCCGCTCAGCGTCCGTCCCTCCCTAGGCAACTCACAGCCCCTCTGCGGTTCGCTCGGCGCACTGTCCGCGTAGCTCGGCGCTCCTCTCTGGGAAGCTCGGCGCCCCTCTCTGGGAAGCTCGGCGCCCCTGTCCGAACTGCACGGTCATCTCTGGGCGGCTCGGCGCCCCCGCCGGGCGGGGGGGGGGGGGAGGCGCCGCTGGGGGATCGCCGCCACCCCCCGTCCTCTGTGCTCTGCCCTTGCCTTGCCCTGCCCTGCCCTGCCCTGCCCTGCCCTGCCCTGCCCTGCCCTGCCCTGCCCTGCCCTGCCCTGCCCTGCCCTGCCCTGCCCTGCCCTGCCCTGCCCTGCCCTGCCCTGCCCTGCCCTGCCCTGCCCTGCCCTGCCCTGCCCTGCTGTCGTTGGCGGTGACGTTTTTGTATGCGTGCTTTTTAGGTCTGAACCATTTCTAACTTTCAGGAACGTCTCGTCCGCCCATTTCCGGACCCGCTCAGTTCCTGCTGCCCTGGCGGCTTCCGATGTCCATGGCATGCTCAGGACGTCCGCCTCGATCGCTCCCGCCGCCGGTGGCTGACCGCTCCTGCCGACGGTGACCTGACCGCTCCTGCCGACGGTGACCTGACCGCTCATGCCGCCGGTGACCTGACCGCTCCCGCTGCCGCTGCGGTTCCTGCCGCCGTCGAGAGCCGGCTGGAGCCTGGACACTTCACTTCCGCGGACAGTCCTATAGTGTTTGAGAACGTCGATGAGTTAGTGCAGCATTTAGCCGCTCCGTCAGTATCCATCCAGCTCCTCTCAGCAGTTGAAGGCAGCAGCAGCAGCGCGTCACGCAGCGCCAAAAACGACGAGCGAGCGAGTCGCCATCTGTGGAGAAGCGCATCATGGAGGAGATGGCACACAACCGCGCCTCTTCGAAGTCAGTGAACGCGACGTTTGCAAGCTTCGTGCTTGCCCAGCTGGACAGCCGTGACGCGCAGGCCGCAAAGCGTGCTCGCGACAAAATTTACCGCATGTTTAGCGAGTAAGTTCCTATGGGCGCGTGTGGTGGTCTCAGAGTTGTGTTGTGCAGAGTGGTGTGCTGCAGACTAGGGCTGTAGCTCAGAGTGGTATAGTCCAGTGTTGTGCTTACACAGATGCACCAGTGGTATAAATACAGCAACATTGTTCAACATGCTCATTTGAAAATGTCCTTTCTTCATAAAACAACCCGACTATGAACTGATTGACATTTATTTTAGATATCGACTTCAAATTTGGTACACATATTCACCGCACACGTCTCGATCACATATATTCCGTTTTCTTGATAATTCTGATTTTTCTTGAAAAGTTTGTTAAAAAAAATGTATTTGGAGTAAAAAAAAAATTTAATTAAAAAAACTCAAAAATCCGAGATAGCAGTTGGATAGCCCGGTCTATTGTCAGTAATTTGATTTTAAACAATTAAGTTTATATCAAACGTACCTTTGACAGCGTTTTCCGCAAACCATTATTTCACTCTGACGTCATTCCCGGTTGACTTATCATAACCTCATAATTTTCCTTTTGCCAGCATGTGTAGAATTGATGTGAGCGAAGGTACTGCCAGTTTGGTGACGATACCGGTGTTCGTTAAGGAGTTATTGCAAAATAACGGGGGGGGGGGCAAAAAATAGCCCCCCCCAGTAACTCGCGGGTAACACATCAACCAAACGTCAACATACAAACAAAATCCCACAACAAAAACGCAGTTATGAATATAGAGCGCCACTTTCGGCACCTACATTTGGAAGCCTGGCGCATCCGCCAGCTCGGCTGGCGGATCTGCCAATGGCTACCATATTTCGACTTCGATCAGTCGGGCTGGCGTCCGGCAAAATGACGGATGGCAGATGTCTTTTGGCGTCCGCCACTCTCAGTGTGAACTCCGCTTAAAGGGAATAGGTCACCTTGAAAGTTGTCTTGAAGTTCAACCATTAGGTGCATCTTGAGCCCAAAACTATGAATATGACTTTGGTTTGGACTAGAGACGCAAATTTCAGGACCACGGAGCCGGCGCTGGGCCCAAATTCAGGCCCGGCGTGCCTGAAGCTGTGTCTGAACTCAGGCTTGCCGGTCTCATGCAGGGCTCAGCACAAATCAATTTAAAAAAAATAATTAAATAGAAATGAATATTGGCAGAAGTCAGAACATACATGCTTAAAGATCATGATAAATTGAGAAAACAAAATATACAACAGTAAAACACCAGCATAACACATAACAATGTCCCAGTTTACAAATTAAAAGTGATAAATAGTACGACCTAGCAAGGAGTGGACACACCAGTGAAACTTAATAAATCAAACTACAGGGTCAATTCATGATCAATTCATCAGCTCAGTCACTGCAGCAGTGCGAGAGTCGAGTGCAGTCAAACAGAAACAACTACCCCAAATCATATTCCACTGTCATCACTAGTAACTAGGTGGGGTGGCATACAATATTATATTTAGTCATCCCATTGCCACAGGTCACCCCAAATTATTTTGTATAACAAATAGTACCTATGGAACAAAACCACCCACGTATATGATAATAATTATTGTTAATACTATTGTAAATACATATTACTGAGAATATTTATTGATACATATTTACTATTAAGTTCCACATGAGAAAGGACATATTCAAGTCATATCATTTGTAGTTTTGGTAGTGAACAAATATTGTACTTTATGCAATTACAATTATAAAGGTGGAAAGACTGTAAAACACAAACAAAAAACATTTTGCAAAGAAATCTTAAGTGGCCAAGACCTATCCCAGAATGCAAACCTGTCTAGTTCCACTTCAACTTCTTATCACAATAGCTCCATAATTTATATATGACCTTGCATAATTACACGTGACACACTCCCCGACAACACATTCAAACCCAATTTCCAAACAATGTGTTTTGATGAGTCACATTTGCGACGAATTCGCCAGGACTGGACCGTAAAAGAATCACGTGTGTCAATTAAGCAGTAGATCGATATTCGCGAATGTGTCACTTTGACAGATATTCACAACTTCACACCTCAGAATCGCGACGCCTCAGAATTGTGTGAAGACAATTGTTCATGTTCGTATTCGAAAATAAGCTGTAGTATCAAATCTTAACCCTTGGTGTCAGTTGAAGTTTAAATATTTTTAAAGAAGTCCATCTGCCGAATCCGCAATATGTTGACATTTTCATTTTGGTGATTTAAAGTTATTTATGGTGATAAAGTTAGTCATTTCGGTGACGGGATTAATTGTCTGCGCCGTTTTGAGCTCAATGCTTCACAATTGTCAAATACTTCAGCCGCCATTACGCACAGCAGTGAAGTTGACGTCCGTCAAGCTAGCAGCAGATTCATATTCGAGAATCTGCTGTTGCCAGACAGACATTCGCCGGGCTCGAATATACTGCTACTGGCAGCAGATTCGGCGAATGTCTGTCAGCTGGCAGCATATTCGTGACAACTTCCGCGGCCTTTTTGGCGCGAGCAGCAGATTCAGATATTCGCCGGGCTCGAATATACTGCTACCAGCAGCAGATTCGGCGAATGTCTGTCAGCTGGCAGCATATTCGTGAACAACTTCCGTGGCATTTTTCGCGCATCATCTGAACGCCAGCAGCAGATTCGCAACGTGATGTGTTTGAGTTGAGTTGTTCGGTGAAAGATGGGTACCTTCTAGGTAAGTAGGAGGTTAGAGGTGCTACTCACTGACTGCTTCAAGTCAGTAATACGTTGATCAATACCTACTTACCTAGAAGGTACCCATCTCTCACCGAACAACTCAACTCAAACACATCACGTTGCGAATCTGCTGCTGGCGTTCAGATGATGCGCGAAAAATCCGCGGAAGTTGTTCACGAATATGCTGCCAGCTGACAGACATTCGCCCAATCTGCTGCTGGTAGCAGTATATTCGAGCCCGGCGAATATCTGAATCTGCTGCTCGCGTCTAAGATGCGCCAAGAAGGCCGCGGAAGTTGTTCACGAATATGCTGCCAGCTGACAGACATTCGCCGAATCTGCTGCCAGTAGCAGTATATTGGAGCCCGGCGAATATCTGTCTGGCAGCAGCAGATTCGCGAATATGAATCTGCTGCTAGCTTGACGGACGTGTGAAGTTGTACCAAGGCAGTTGTACGACCTTGGCCTTGGCAGTGAAGTAGCTCAAGCTTTGTTTATCTGTGCCCACTGCCCAAGGCTGTATAAATATGTGACAAGGCCGTATAAGAGTGGCTCTGTGTGTGACTGGCTTGGATGTTAGTTATAGATATCTTGGCTTGGATAGTGAGAAAACCGAGGATACTCTGTAATTTAAAACAGGTTGATTATTTTACTTTTATCATTCAAGATATGATTGTCACTCCCAATGTTTTTAGTACGTTTGTCATACTTAAATGTCCAGGAAAACTTGCCTTTTCCCCATTATCCTGTGAAGTATATTTAGTATTTACTAGTCCATGTCAACATTGATCAAATAAGTAAGTAGGTTGTAGTACCTCTTACCTCAACATTGTTTGTAGAAGCTATTACAATTACAACCCAAACATTGCATTGTGTGATGTTGAGTGATGAATGCATACTTATTACATACTTTTAAGCTGCTTGTTTGGACTTGCATGATCTATATATATATCATGCGTCTTATTTTTGTTTTGTTTTATTTTTGCAAACCACCAAAGATGAAAGAAGTCTACTCACCTTGACCTGTTCGACTTTCCTGTTAGTCTGTTGTTGGTTATTTATCTCAAGTTCTGACTTGTGTGGGATTTCTTTACTCCATGGTCCATATATATCCATTATCCATTGGTGTTTCAATGTGGTGTGTGTTAAAATGGTGCAAAATGCACATTGCAAACTATAAATATTCCTGCTAAAAGATTTTAAGTGTAGAATGAAGTATACATGCAGATTCCTAGCTGCCGCGTGCCGGGCCTGGCGGGTGCTGCCACATGTGGCCGGCCTTGATGCTGGTCCCAACTCATGTATGAGCGGTGGCGGTGCGGGGCCGGTTCCTGTTTTTTGGGAAATTTTTGCATCTCTAGTTTGGACAACTGATGGGTATATGTGGAGAAAGAAGTAAGTTTCTCTTTCTATTTCACGAGAAATCGTACGATAGCAGCTGGCGTTCTGGCTCCGCCCCGCAACGCCTGACGCCAAGTACAATCTCTGACAAGGGGCCACCGCGCCGCCCGGGCGGCTGAGCGGATATTAACGAGGCGTCGTGACCAGAGACTACGTGCCAGAGAGTGTACCTGCCTCCGGCGGCGCGGCGGCGAGCGTTCATTCCCCGATCGTGGCCCGGAACAGCGGGAATGAAATCGGGCCCACTAGGCCTGTGTCGAAATTACTTAACGTAGAGAGGTAATTCTTTCACCACAAACCATTTTTAGATCTGCTCTACAAATCTGCTATCTCAGTCCAAAACCCCATGTTAAAGGTGAACTATTCCCTTTAAGGCATTGGAATGAATGGTGAATGAATGGACGAGCTTGACATTCAATCATAGCCAATCTTGTGTACCAACTTTTATCATAATTGTATTTTCTACAAAGTAATTAAGTACCTACATTACATTAAGTACAAGAAAGGACTGAACAATATATGGTTACTTATGCCATGCAATTTGAGATAAGAATAAATTAGTTTGCATATCCTTTAGAACGAATTCAGCAAAACAAGTCAAGCAAGTCTGCTTTCTTGGGGGGACGTCCCCCCATATTTTTTTAACTGGGGAGACGTGTCCCCCCGTTCCCCCGCCGTCGACGCCCATGTGTACTTTTACCTTTTTTTTGGGGGGGGGCAAAACATAGTATCATGACCTTTGGGGAGGGGGGCATGGTCCCTTTGCCTCTCCGCCATGGATCCGCCCCTGCACCCATGTGGGAAATGGGTTCTAATATGGGTCTCTGGACCTGTCATAAAGTAGAAGTGGCAGCTCTAAGACGCACTAGTAGACAAAGAGTAGACCTTCTACTTTACTCTAGTAGACAAGAGAAGAGTATTTATCTACCGTGGAGTAGACATACAAGTTGATTGAATGAACTAACTAACATTCACTACGCAACACATTTACCTAATATTATTATTATTACTATTAAGTACCTTGACAGTTGCCATACGATATAATGTTGTCCTGAATTCGCATAGAAAAGACAGAAGAAAGAAAGAAAAATCACCACTAGGGAACATCCGCACCACATTTGTAGCCTGTAGCGCCACTTTTCGAGCTTCTGGCGGTAATGTTGTTGCTGTTATTTGATATTGACGAATCAGCAGCTCCGGCTCTTGTCTCCGAGCGTTTAATTGGTCATCACGGTACATACAAAACTTGCCTTGATTGGTTATCGCATTGTGCGTGGGCGTTGGACGTTAGTGAACCGTGAGTTCCGTCTCCCCCTTGTTCTTTTCCGACTGCTGTTGTGGGCGCGGCGCGGCAGGTAAAAAAGGGCGAGGTGGCAAGGGAGGGTCGGGAATCCATAAATATATTATGGGGAATAGTACTTTCGCCAACTTTTTAACTCGTTTGCAAATTAAAATCCCTCAACAACTTACTACAAGGAGGCTGGAGCAACCTTGCACCTTAGGTCCAACTTTTTGGCCCTCATTCCCAACATTTTGTAGTGTAGTACTGGTGTTAGGTTACAAGCATCTATCTTCAGGTGACAGACTATACCCATGGTTTTGTCTACAAGATGGTCCAGGGGCGACAGCCCCCAATAGGTCCTGGAGCACAGCAAGCGGAGCATTCTTAACATGGGTTCCTGCCAGGGGCGTCGCCACGGTTTAAAAATTAAAAACTACTAGGGACACATTGATACCTTAAGCCGTCCCCTCCCGCAGGGGGTGCAGTCATAAATATTTCTAACTCAATTCTTTCCATGCAACGCTCATAGGCGTAATGTTAATGAGCTCAGCAGAATCCCATTTTATCTAGTGTTAACTGAATCGCTCAGTATACAGACATTGGTCAAGTTTTTTGTTTACTTTTTTGCACTTACAAAAACAAAGTCTGGAACTTTCCTTCTTAGGATGCCCAAAAACGCTCCAAAAATACATCTTAAGCGTGCATTAGACTTTTCTTGGGAGGGCAAAACATAGTTTGGCCCCTCCTTTGACCGTCTTGGGGGGGGGCATGGCCCGGTCCCCCCCTGGATCCGCCTATGTGACCACACAGCCAAATCTGTGTCTTCAAGGGCATCGCCACTCGCCTCGGTCTCAACGTTACTTGGAAAAATTCAAGTACATGTGTACTTCAACTTTTGATGATGTTGAGGTTATCTATCTGAAAGTTACTAGGGACATGTCCCATATCCCCAGCATGACCCCAGCGAAGGCAGTTTCAAATTTTACTAGGGACAGTCCTTAGTAGATTTTGAGAATTTGAAAATTACTAGGGACAATGTCCCTAGTGTCCCTAGTGGTGGTGACGCCCATGGTCCCTGCAACTGTAATTGCTGTAAAGGTTAGGTCAGGTTTGATTATGTTATTACAATTGTTCCCTGCCACACCCTGGTTCATGGGGATCATCTGCAGATAGATGCTTGTCTAGCCATAGCTTCTGAAAAGTTTCAGAATGGGAACAATACTAAAGCTGAGTGAAATAGTTGCAATGTGGTGTTAAAAAGTTTGTAATGAGGGACTAAGTTAGAGTATACAAACAGTGTTTACAGTGGTTACAAATATTTACCTGGATAAGGTTGTTTTAGGCTTCAGAAAGGGCAAAAAGATAAGTTGAGGGAAAAAGTTGGGAAGGTTTTTAAGGTGCCAATTGTAACCCATAAAACCTTTTTTGGGGGGGAGGGAATGGTAGCAGGAAACCAAAAAGTTTTATTTTGATAATGTTGAGAAGTATGTTGAGAAGAGAAGTCTAAATTCTGCCGGCCAACAGGAATTACGCGATCGGGTGGTGAGGTCAGGACTTGCGCAACAAGCTCTGCTTAGCGTGGGTCCTGACCTCGGAAATCCACCCATACAAAACATTCAGACTAAATTTATTATTAAAAAAAGTACATATAAGTATTTTACCCAAAATATTGTCTACCTGAAATGTTTTTTCAGCTCTGGGACACTGCATAATGATCATTGGACAACATTTACTGAAGCAACTGAAACTTTCAGAACTTTCCTATACATTTCAACAATTAGTTGATCAACACTGTCCATTTCATGATAAATATTGGTGCATAACTTAACTAGTTAATGTTCTGTGTATGAATCTCATTTGTCTATGAAGCCAGTCTACTTAGAGGTGACATGGTTGCTAGGATGTGTGGAGGTACCACACAAATAAGTAGCTTTCAATGTTTTGTATGGCTACCTATTGAGACTGCAGGATGTGCTTTGTGTCAAGTCTGTTGGTAATATATTTCTTTGGGACTGAGTATAGTAATGCAGTTCACAATGAGTCATCCTATTGACATGACTACACATTTGTATAGATCACTTTCAGTTAGGTTAGCCATAACCAGCTGCCAAAAAGTAAACTGAATTATATATTGTGGCTATATTATAAAGCATTGGAAATGTGTGCCAACCAAAGGAAAACTCAAGATTGATTTAAATGTGTAGTCAGCAGATTGAAAAGGAAAGAGATTTAGGTGTCGTGGTAAACAATAGACTATCAGCGTCAGACCAGGTTGTAGAAGCTAGGAAAAAGGCACTTAGAATGCTAGGGGCCATTAACAGAAATGTTTCCTACAAGAGTGAAAAGGTAATAACAAAACTGTATTGTGCATACGTTAGACCACATTTGGAGTATTGTGTACAAGCCTGGTCTCCAACATATGAGAAAGATTGCTGGTTGTTAGAAAGAGTTCAAAATAGGGCAACAAAAATGGTTAATTGTCTTGGTAGTTTACCTTATGAAGATAGATTAAAAAATTGGGTATGTTTTCACTTAGATATAGAAGGCTAAGAGGAGATCTAATTGAAGTCTTCAAATTTGTAAATAGTCAGCATTCTGGATATTTAAAGGGTATGTTTGAGTTCAATAGGGAAAATCGAGGTAGAGGTCATCAGCATAAACTCATGAAACAAAGTAGGACTAGGCTACGACAGTCATTTTTCAGTAGAAGGGTTGTAGGACATTGGAATATGCTACCAGGGGATGTCGCTGATGCAGTGACACTTGCTTCCTTCAAAATTAGATTAGATAAATACTTTACAGAGAAGGGATTAATTCATAAATACTCGTGGGATTAGCCTTCTTTTATGCAGGTAGAGTAAGGTGATTTGAAGGGGCGAGACTGGTGGAGGGGAGGGGGGGGGTGGTGGGTGGGTGGGGTGGGGTGGGGTGCAACCTCGGATGGGCCCAAGAGGCTCTTTGTTGCACTTTTCTTTTATGTCTTTATGGCTTTATGTCTTTAAACTGTTGCTACCATACTCATGCAATCAAATTATGGTTTTTAGTTGTTGCTCCTGAATAGTTTTGCCTCAAAATGCCATCACCTTGAAGACATGAAAACTCTACTTCTTATTTATTACAATAGTTGCTGAAAACATGTTTAATATTTTTGTCACTTGACATTGACTGTTCCATTGTCGTTATGCACTCAGGTAGAAGGTTACTATTCATCTTCATATATTAAATAGTAGTGAGTCCAGGATTTACATAGGGTGAATATCAAAGTTACCACACATGATACTCACTTCACATCTGTTGAACTCGCGACTATGCATTGATCCACAGGCTGAAGCAGTATTATTGAGGGTTGATCACCAGCTAGTTGGTGACTTCCACCTACCAAGTGTCACCAGCTGATACTTCCAACTTTGTGCAGGCTGCTGTCATCCACCTGTACCTCCCTGCCATCTTTATACAGTGGCATTCGAATATCGGGTGGGTTACGTCAGCCTGTGCTCTTGAGCATCGGAAGAGCGATACAACTTTCGCTGTTAAGGCACCCCTAAACACCAGTCGTCAACCAAAGAGCGTCGGACGATGAAGGAGACCGGGAATCGCCAGTCTCTGTCTGAGCGTCGGGACGCTGCCGTGGCTCGTCGGCGGAATCGGGAGCTCCACAGGTGATTTAAATTGTGTTGTGGAAGTGGCAAAATGTTGCTCTAAATAGTGGATAATTAGGTATTTGAAGTGATTTATCATTTTATTGATTTATTCGTTTCAATGGTTTTGTCACTGGGACATTGTTAAAAAAACTTCATTTTCGATTATTTTCCTTTGATTATGATATGCTTCATGAGCTCGGGAAGGATTGAAAAAAGTCCTTGTCATTGCTAGTTTATCATGATTTTCGTGTGATTTCACATTCTCATTTATTCTGGCCTAATGATGATATAACCTGGCAGTTGTGTTCCTATAAGCCCCAATCATCATCCTGAACCTGAAGCATCCTGACCTGAAGCTAGGAATCACTCCAGCGACAGCTATAATGCTGGGTACTAACGAGGTCAGGGGTTCTAGGGTGACGGAGGCGGGCCGCGGGCGGCGCTGGCTACGTGCGGGCCGTGGAGGTATTCCCTCTCAGAATCCTGAGACTCTATTATTCCAGCCTATTTCCCTGCCTATATCCGACCCCCTGGCTCTCCTGCGCCGCTCGACCCTGGCTCCCCGGCGTCGCCCGACCCTGGCTCGTCCCGTGGCCCAGAAGCCAGCCTCTGAGCCTCCAGCCCCGCACCAGTTGGCCGACCAGCCCACCACCAGCAACTCCATGTGGACATCTGAGATGAAAGGTAACTGGTGTTTTCCACTTTGTGCACATTTGTAAACCCGCCAAAGTGGTGTTTTCCACTTTGCTTTCCTCCTTCTCGTATGTGTTCCGCGGCATCTGGTCCCAAGTCCGGCATGTACGCCATATAACCGCAGTAGTTGCGAAGCTCTTAAACCCCAAAACACTACCGTGTGTCGGAAGTTTGACATTTTAGCACGGTTCTCCTCATGATCGGTTTGTTCATATTCAACACTTATATTTTCCCGGTTAACTGAACTCACTGGTGTACTGGCTTGTTCATGTCCAAAATTTCGAACATATATCGCTGGTCTCGACGCGCCTTGGTTGATCCTCGGGGACTCTGCTGGTGTGTTGACCGTTAATCGGTTTAAGTTATTAAACCAAGACTTACCTGCCATGACTGCGTTCACCATCTATCACATTTGTTTATATTTCAAAAGTAATTTATCTTGTCTAATAAATGAGGTAGGAACGGCAGGCAGTGTCTGAAGGTGCTTTATTAATTTGTTTTGACAGACCAGCCTCATCCAGAACCATCCGAGGGAACAGCAGCTGTTCAGCTGGCACTGGTGTCAGCTGACACCAGTGGGTCAACGGAGCCGGCTTCGTATCCCGATTATGAGCCTGCCGACTTCAGTGAAGAGGACCAGTCCTACACCTCCGCGGTAGGAACACGGATCTTAATGGGAAGATTGCTCTGCATTCACACAACCACTGAAGGATGGCCTTCATTATCAATGGGAGACACCGCGTTATTTTTCCACCAGGCGGCGCGCGTATCGTTCGGGCCGATGACTGTGTGCGAGGGTATATAGATTTTACTGCCACGGCCACGCTGAAACTCAGCAACTACATAAGCTAGATACTTCATTCTTTCACCATTCGAGACCTACGCTCTGTACGGGTGCGGTTTCGCCTTTCATACCAATCTGGCACAAAGAAGGCCCACGAGGGCTCAAAGAAGATTCGGAAACGCTACTGCCACGCTGAAACTCAACCTATCAGATAGAAACACGGGACCTTCACTGATCGACGCGGCGTGGTCGGAGTGCCGTTTCGCCTTGCATACCGATCAGGCCCACGAGGCCCCAGAGAAAATATATGCGCTACTGCTACGCTGCAACTCAGAACCTATCAGATATGCGACCCAGGACCTTGAATCAACGTGGTGTGGTGAGAAACGGTTCCGTTTCGCTTTTGATACCGATCGGGCCCGAAGAAGGCCCACCAGGTCCCAAAGAAGGGTCAAAAACGCTCGTATAAGCCGCCGCGCAATCCGACCGACTTGAGTGACATCTTGCGGTAGGATTTATAAGCTTTCGAGCGGTACCTCCCATTGCCACATGCCGTCATATTTGCTTCTAGTCTAAACTATGAGAGTCTGTCATACCTGTGTGGTCGACTTGGTGCTGCTGTTTCAACAGTCTGAGCCCGACTGGACGCCACCTCCTGAGTGCGTGGCTGCGCCGCTGGAGGACTCTGGTGATCTGGCCGACTCGGAGTCGTCGGACGCCGAGCCGGCACGTCGAGCCTGGTTCTGCCGCCTCGCCGCCTGTCGCCACCTCAACCCTGCCCGCTTTCCGCTGTGCCAGCTCTGTGGCGCGGTGAGATCATTAACGATGCTGGTTGGTACAGTTCCGAAATTGGCTCAGTCAGTTGGCGGGGTTGACAATTCATGCGTCTGCAAAAGTTGGGCACTCATGCTCATCAGCACCTTGTTTCTCCTATGGTGAGTCGATCAGTTTCAAGCGTGACGGCCAAGGCGATATCATCGATATCGGAGTGCATCATGCGAGGTCTAGATCAATGGTCAATGAAGTAACAGCTAGCAAAGGGTGGCAGGTCCAGAGCTAGCTGATCATGATTTCAATGCTATGAAAAATTAATCACAGTGTCCGGTAACTGGCTGAACGCGACGACGATGGGTCGTATTTAAATTGTAAAGGTTATTTCCCAATACGATCGACGTTCTTGCTGTATCATATTTATTGACTTCAGCGGCTGTCATTTTCAGCGGCTGTCATTTTCAGCGGCATTCACGGAGATGAACGTAATGGGTAAATATTGTCAATTTTTGCCGTCATTTTTCTGCTCCAAAAGAGCTGTTTCACTTAAAATATAATTTCATGTAAATATTAACGATGAAAAATGCTTGCATGTTGTGTGGTAATCATGCTATCTAAAAAGGGCTTATCAGAATGGATCTGAATGTTCATCACCACAGCATGTTGATGGTCCCTATCATACTAGTTCTGACTTTAACCAGTCTCTGTTTGTGTTCCCTTCTGAACCAGGCTCCTTGGGACTATTGAGCGCCGTTGTGATACCTGTGTTCCCACAGAGCCGGTTACCGGCGGAGCCCGTGTCTGACGGCGGGGCGTCGAGTCCGGCCGACGAGCGGCCGCCCCGCTCGTCGGGGCCGGCTGCGGCGCCGGCCGGCCGGGACATGTGCCTGGTGTGCCGCCGGCTGCCGGCCGATCACGCCTTCCTGCACGGCGACACCGCCTGCCGCGTCGCCTGCCGCCGCTGCGCCCGCCGACTCCGCCGCCGCCGCCAGCCCTGCCCCTCCTGCGGCCGGCCCGTCCAGCAGGTCGTCGCCATGTGGCGCGGCTGAGGCGCACCCCAACGCGGTGGGTCGCGTACAGCTGGCGCCGTGTCGGTCCAGGGGATGGTGCAGGAGGTCCAGGGGATGGTGCGGGACGTCCAGGGTATGGTGCGGGACGTCCAGGGTATGGTGCGGAAGGTCCAGGGGATGGTGCGGGACGTCCAGGGCATGGTGCGGGACGTCCAGGGCATGGTGCGGGACGTCCAGGGCATGGTGCGAGAGGTCCAGGGGATGGTGCGGGACGTCCAGGGCATGGTGCGGGATGTCCAGGGGATGGTGCGGGACGTCCAGGGGATGGTGCGGGACGTCCAGGGCATGGTGCGGGAGGTCCAGGGGATGGTGCGGGACGTCTGGGTGAGGTGCGGGAGTTTGTGCCAGAGGTGCTGGCTAGTGGCTACTGTCGGGAAGTTGCAGCTGGTGCCGTTGTAGCTATCCGTCACCTGTTGACCATTGTGCAGTGACAACCGTACTGGAACTGCCCTTTTATTGAATTATGCTTACCCGTTGTTTTGCTGGTGTTTTGTTCAGGTGTTGCGCTGCTCTACATATCTGCGAGTCGAAGAGGCGATCACCGTTTGTGAGAAGATGCTCCTGTGCTCGGGCTGGACATGAGTTAAACTGTGGTGCCTCTCACTGATTGGTGTCTGATAAATGTATGCGAGCGGCGGTGCCATGGCTGAAGTGATGCGTGACGAACTTGTGGTTGAGCTCCGTGACTGGTTCATGGACTGAATTGTACATAATGTGCGTCGGTATTGTGGGTCGATGTGGAATACGCGCCATTCCTCTGGCCATTCCGGAATAGTAGCGCAGCAAGTAGATCGTATACCTGGTAGGCGTACACAATGTTGATAAAAGTTTGAGATGCGATGTACGGCTGCGGCTGTCGTTCAGCCCCAGTCGGCGTTAGTGATTAGGCATTGGAGCTGCTGTTCGGTTCCATTGCATGTGTTTTAGCTATGCTCTAGCTCGTTGCCTTGGCAGGGCATATTGCCAGTGACTCGCGGACTGCCGTCCCGTCTCGCGCCTGTCTTGTTACGGGGAAGTAGTGTTAAGTGCCGGCTGGACCCAGTCGCCGGCCGACTGAAGTGCTGCACCGCATGTGCGTCTCCGCCGCCCGCCTGGACTGAGCGAGGTCCAGCCCTCTGACTGGACACGGGACTGCCGTCTGCCACTGGCGTCCGACACCGCCGTCTGTACCTGGAGCCTCCGGTGGGACTGGTCCGGCGTTGCTGGTACTCTGCCGTCTCCCGAGGACTGGATGTTCTGCCGCCGACTTGCGACGCCGATCTGGTGAACGACGCTGACCGCCGGGTGGTATGTATCTCAGTCCCCAAGTGGACCTGCTTATCCATATTTATATATTTGTCTTTTTGTATTTATTCGATGCTTCTGGATATGTATTTACATGCGTTCTGACATGGGCTAGATTCAGAGGATGTCTGCTTCCAGCGTCACATTTAAGTGACGGAGGATTGTCCACAAGTATTAAGGATTTTGTATATAAAATAAATACAATGTTTCCTTCGCGTCGTTACAAAGTCTTTGACTTTGACTTTGTAAGGACGCGAAGGAAACATTTTATAAACAAAAATCCACAACACTTGTGGACAATTCTTCGTCACCGAAATGTGACTCTGGAAGCAGACATGCTCTGAATCTAACTCATGCCAGACCGTATTCATTATTACATTTTGTGCTTTGGTTTATCTGTACCCGAACGTCAGATATCAGTGTTTTGAACTTAATTTAACCACTGGCTTGTAAATAACATTCCATTTTACAGGTGAACGCCACGTCTATTGGTAGTCAATTAATCAGTCAACTTAAACTAATTGGTCATTATTCCTTAGTCTCATCCTCCGTGGCTTATCATGCTCTGAATGTTCATGCTCTGATGAAATGGATTGGGAAATTGCCCGTAACACGAGTATTTCTATGTTTTGGTTTTAATTTAATTACATAGATTGCCCATTTCAGTTATAGCTTTATTATTTATTTCGACTATTTGCACTTCTCGGAATCAATATTTTATTAAGTAAAAAATGAAGAGACATCGCTCTGTATCTGCGGTTATTTGGCACCAGTGAACCAAGTATTTCCACTTAGGTCCAGTTTTGCTGAATGACGTTTCGTTACTAAAACTATGTTTCCGTCCATTCTGGTGTGGGCCTTTTTGCTAGCTCTATTTTCATCTTGGGATTATGTAATGCGGCTGATGCCAGTGATAGTGTTGTGATACCTGGCTGTTGAAGTACTCATGAGAGCTGTGACTTGGCTGTTCGGTGTTCCGATTGTCGTTTTCGGCGACGGCTATACGACATATCAAACACGGGTCATTTTTAAATGGCGGTTTGTAACAACACGTATCGTTCGAATCCCGCCGCCTATTGTACCAATGATTGCTATTTATTGTTGCATTGTTATGTTGATGTGGCTGATGAAAAAATATATTTCCTTACAGGAAATGAAAAAGAAATCATGTGTTTGGAGGTTCGCTACAATGTGGGATATATGACAAGTTAGTTTTATGTTCGAAGAGTTCTTTTTTTTTGTGTAAGAACTCTTAGCCCTCTACATGCAGATTAGAAGGCTTCAGCTGGCCGATAGTGCTGGCATAGGGCCCTACACGTGCCGTTAGTGACCAGTTATAAGCTGAGAAAGCATTGCCACTTCTTGTCGAGGCACGTCGCAGAACAACAGGAGCTCATTCATACATTGCCGATGTGGAACACTCAGCCAAGCATGTGCACTATAGGCAGTTATTTTTCAACTTTCTCAAAGTTGTCTGAGCTTTTCCCGTGCGTCTCGATGTGAAAAACAATATGGTATGGTTCTTTTTCCCAAACAATTGCGTTTTAACTTCGCGCAAACACGTTTTATAAGAAATTATATAGTCTGCATTGACCAGGCAGATTGCGAAGTAAATAGATTTCGCACAATTTGTATAGCATTTCTGCTATACTCGCCGTATCGTATTTGACATGTATTTCATCGCAGTAGCGCATTAATTACTGAAAGTTTTATTCAATATTTTCACAGCCACCGCTTTCAGCGCCATCTATTGAGCGATATAGTAAGTTTGGTTTTATAAGTGGTGTATCAGCTGCTGACCGCTACTGAGGTGCGGGAAATGAGCCAGCGTGACCCCATGGTCATGTTCTAACCAGAACGAATGTTGAACTAACACAGCATTGACCTTGTTACTCCTTGTTGCACCCTGGTTGTAATACAACTTCGGCCACCGCATAACCCCAGGTCCAGCAGATCACGGACAGCGGCACTGCAGTTACCGGCTTCCGCAGCGCGCGCAGACAGGTATCCAGGACAGTCCAGCTTGCATGTTGGCGAACACGTCGGCAGAGTCGTGGGAGGCGGCGAAGCCGGTCCCTCAGCGCTCCCGCTCGTCCTCGGCCACCTACAGACTGGCGGCGATGAGCTGAGCGAGCGCCGGCTACACGCCGTCCACCACGCAGCGCGTAGAGACGCCTTGCACTACAGTGTTCTCATGCCACTCTTAGTGAGCTTCGAGAACTCCCTCCTGTTTGTGGCTCACGCTCTGCAGCAGCCACTGTAGGTCGGTCTCATCCTTCGTGACCGTACCATAAAATTGTTGGACCAGCTGGAAGCCTCTGCGATTCATTTGTGACCTTCAGCGCCGAGACGAACTTGCACAGCTCCTTGTATTCTCCGCTGTTGTCCCACTCCTCTGGAGCGTCCTTCAGCCACTCCCCTTGTGGTTCATGACACTGAACACCAGCTAGGAGTCTCCGTCTTTGACTGGACGGACCCTTCTCAGTGCGGGGGAAGCTGGACGGACCCTCCTCTGTACCGGGAGACTGGACGGACCCTCATCTGAACCGGGAGACTGGACGGACCCTCCTCTGTACCGGAGGTGCTGTACGGACCGAAGGTTACTTGGTACGGACCCTCCTCTGTGCTGGAGAGGCTGGACGGACCCTCCTGTGCCGGGGAGACTGGACGGACCCTCCTCTGTACCGGAGGGGCTGTACGGACCTTCTGTGCTGGAGAGGCTGGACGAACCCTCCTCTGTGCTGGGGAGGCTGGACGGACCCTCCTCTGTGCCGGGGAGACTGGACGGGCACTCTTTACCGGGGAGGCTGGACGGACCATCATATGTACCGGGAGACTGGACGGACCATCATATGTACCGGGAGACTGGACGGACCATCATATGTACCGGGAGACTGGACGGACCATCATATGTACCGGGAGACTGGACGGACCATCATATGTACCGGGAGACTGGACGGACCATCATATGTACCGGGAGACTGGACGGACCATCATCTGTACCGGGGGGACTGGACGGACCCTCCTCTGTGCTGGAGAGGCTGGACGGACCCTCCTCTGTGCCGGGGAGACTGGACAGAGGGCCCCTCTGTACCGGGAGACTGGACGGACCATCATCTGTACCGGGGAGACAAGACGGACCGTCCTCTACCGGGGAGGCTAGACAGACCCTCCTCTATGCTGGAGAGGCTGGACGGACCCTCCTCTGTACCGGAGAGGCTGGACGGACCCTCCTCTGTACCGGAGAGGATAGACGGACCCTCCTCTGTACCAGAGAGGCTAGACGGACCCTCCTCTGTACCGGGGAGGCTAGACGGACCCTCCTCTGTGCTGGAGAGGCTGGACGGACCCCTCTGTACCGGGGAGGCTGGACGGACCCTCCTATGTACCAGAGAGACTGGACGAACCCTCCTCTGCCGACGTGTTCGCCAACATGCAAGCTGGACTGTCCTGGATACCTGTCTGCGCGCGCTGCGGAAGCCGGTGACTGCAGTGCCGCTGTCCGTGATCTGCTGGACCTGGTGTTGTGGTGCACAGAGTGCGGTGGCCAAAGTTGTATTACAACCAGGGTGCAACCAGGAGCAACAAGGTCAATGCTGTGTTAGTTCAACATTCGTTCTGGTTAGAAGTTAGAACATGACCATGGGGTCACGCTGGCCATTTCCTGCACCTCAGTAGCGGTCAGCAGCTGATACACCACTTATAAAACCAAACTTACTATATCGCTCAATAGATGGCGCTGAAAGCGGTGGCTGTGAAAATATTGAATAAAACTTTCAGTAATTAATGCGCTACTGCGATGAAATACATTTATTAGGTAAAATACGACACGACGAGTATAGGAAAATTGTGCGAAATCTATTTACTTCACAATCTACCTGATCGCAGGTAATTTACTAAGACTAAGACTACTAAGACGCAATATAATTTCTCATAAATCGTGTTCGCGCCAAGTTAAAACGCATTTTGTTGGGGGAAAAGGGAACCATACCATGTTGTTTTTCACGTCGAGAAGCACGGGAAAAGCTTCGAAAACCTTGAAAAAGTCGAAAAGTTGAAAATGATTGCCTCTAATGTGTCCCAGAAACTGATCTTGGGTCCCAGCAGATCCAACGATAAAGTGTAGGCGGATATTGGATCCGTGGATGGCAATTGAACTTGGCATCGGATCTCGGATCGCGCGATAAACAATGAGGGTGGATTTTAGCCCAAGGGATCATGGAACCGAGTGGATTCCATGTAAACATTGCGCAGTAATTGTATCTTGATAAAATGTAGGATCAGATACTCAACCATTGAACCATGGAAGTAACTATTAAATGATTGACAATCTGAAATTATATCCCTCGGATTTTACGTGAAGTTATTGTCCAGTTCAGGTCAATGAAGGTCAAACATTTTAATTGATAAATCTAAACAAAAATGTATGTTTCTAGATCAGTTTTGTCTCAGAAATACAGTGGTGTCATTTATTTGTCTGTATCTGGTCAATAAAAGACAAAAAAACGCAATTTGTAAATTTGACGTCATGAGTTA
The DNA here is from genome assembly GCA_036785665.1 of Chirona hameri. Classification (NCBI taxonomy): domain Eukaryota; kingdom Metazoa; phylum Arthropoda; class Thecostraca; order Balanomorpha; family Balanidae; genus Chirona; species Chirona hameri. The sequence goes on along the minus strand of JAXIVJ010000311.1, from coordinate 195,820 downwards.
CTGATACTTTTATGCCTAAGTCAGTAAAAAATGGTGATATCATTCTGAAATTCGGTATGGTAGCTTCCCATATGTGGTTTTCTGACATCTGACACATTAAAAGTAGTGGAAAAACATACGTCCCAAATCATTTGGTCGAGGGACCAGACAAAGCCTGCATCTTGGAATTGGAAAACTGCATTTTAATGTAGGGAGGATATATTTGGCAGCGTGAAGTGTTTGGGCGCGGGACAGGGCGTGGAACACAAGGCCCTTCAGTGCAGCACTGAACTCCGGGAACACGACGGTCGCCGGTAGGTGGCGCTCTCGTCTCGCCGATAGGGGCTATCGGCGCGACGAGAGCTCTACCTATCGGCGACCGCCAACTTGTTGCCGGAGTTCGGTACACGGTCAACTGAACCAGTGACTGAACTGAACCAGTGAGCCTTTCACGGCATATCTGTTAATTCAGCGGTAATTCATTGGGGCGAAATAATAATGGTAGCATGTGCTAGGAATTCATGGGCACTACGCTCGACTTCGTGAATACCTGGTCGTATGAAACAGCGAGCTGTAACTGGCGGCTGACTACCGTTTGCCGCGTGAACGCGGCGCTGACGAAGGAGCTGGCTGCCGCCAGTGACGTCATCCGGCGGTCCGCCGAGTTCAAGGCTCGTTTCCTTACCTGGTTATAGGGCCCAATAGGCCCTTAATCGCCTTCATCCGAGTTCCAGAGATGACCGGTGCGAGAGAGAGAGAGAGAGAGCGATAGCGATGACGGCGATGGCGATGGAGAGAGAGAGAGAGAGAGAGAGAGAGCGATGGCGATGGCGATAGCGATGGAGAGAGCGAGAGAGAGAGGGATAGGCGGTGCTGGGCGGATTATAGGCGGGGAGCTGTCAGTCAGGGGCCCGCTCAGGATGGCGCAAAGATCCGGGACACGCGCACACGCGCCGTGGGAGGATTTAACAGTCAGGGGGGATGGATCGATGCGATATCTCATTTTGAGGTGAAAGTGACGCATAAAGATAATTGCGCCACTGACATCCATCTGAGCGTTGTTCGGACACACGCTAGCGGCCGCTAGTAGCGCTAGTAGCGCTTTCGCTCTCCATGGCAACCAGGCGTCAGCCAATGAAAAGCCAGAATGGGAATATATATATATATATATATATATATATATATATATATATATATATATATATTTCATCGCTTATAATGAATAACAATATATGTCTTTGGAGAGATAGATAGATAGAGAGACTGAGAGATAGAGAGACTGAGATATAGAGAGACTGAGAGACAAGACTGAGAGACTGATAGACAAGACTGAGAGACCGAGAGACTGAGACTGACGCAACTTAACAAATGACGCAAGTTAAAAAAAATGACGCCATCAGTTACTTGACCTTAGTCTGCCCATCCCCTTCCAGTCGAAACAGGTCCATCTACAGGCGGCCTTGACCTCTTCACCAAGGAAGAGGTGCTCGACAGTGACGAGAAGCCGACATGCTCGAAGTGCAAGAAACGGCAAAAATGCACGAAGAGCTTCTCCATCCAGAAGTTCCCGCGCATCCTGGTGGTCCATCTGAAGCGTTTCTCGCCCGCGGAGGAGTTCCTCGACAAGCTCAGCTGCACTGTCGAATTCTCCGCCAGCGGACTGCACCTCACTGCCTTCTCGGCCGGAGAGGGGCCCTGTAAGTACAACCTGTACGGTGTGACCAACCACTCTGGCATTGTTCAGTTAGGTCACTACACCGCCTTCTGTCGGCACCCGTACCCGGGCCAGTGGCACGAGTATGACAGCCACGTCCGGCTCATCCAGCAACACGCCATCAAGTGCAGGGACAGTTATATGCTGTTTTATGAGCTTGCCGACGCAGTCGACCCAGTGACAAGATGGCGGCCGGCGATCAGCCAATGACGGGCACTGAGGTCGCCACAGGCGCTGTACGACGCCGAGCTGCGCCGGCTGGGCCGAGACCACGCAGCCGCCGTGGCGGAGGCGTGCGTGCGGTGGACGGCACCACTCTTCCCTGGCCGAAAACGGTGGAGTATGCATGCCTCAGCAAGGGCCAGGCGGTGAGGCGACCGCCGACGAGCCGGTCAGCCAGGAGGACGAGGATCAAGAGGACGCCAAGGCGGCCGTGTGTTCGGGCTCGATCGCGGAAGAGCCGCTGGTGAACCAGAGAGCACCCTCTGTGTTGTGGAGGTGCTCGACCGCCGCATCTTCCAGACCGACTACCCAGATAAGGACGCCGTTCTCCGGGAGATCGCCAAGACAGCCTACGTGGATGTCATGTGTCAGGTCTGTGTGTTTGGAGATGACAGTTGTGGTCCGGAGTAGAGGTCATCTTTCGTGCACTGAGAGCTGTCATTTCACGACCGGAGAAAGCGAGTGTGTGCAATCTTCTTCTGATGTGTTTTGGAGACTTGGCAATATTTGATTTAAGTCTGAGCAGGAAGGATGTTGCGATGTTTTTCGGGGGTTTGCCCCCCCCCCCCCCCATTTCAAGTGCATAATTAAACAGCAGCCCACCACAGAAAACAGGTTTATATTCACTTTGATACCGCTACTTGTCGGGAGATAGCGTGGCCGAGCGGTCTAAGGCGCTGGTTTAAGGCACCAGTCTCTTCGGAGGCGTGGGTTCGAATCCCACCGCTGTCAGATATTTTGTCCGGAATCCATTCCCTTCAACCGAACCTTTCACAGATTGTCTGATCAAACCAATCACTCTTTCGTGTTGGCACACCCACTCCGGCACACTGGGTACAGCTCCGTCCCGGCAGTTACATATTGGTGTTCAAATTGTCTCCTTGCGTGGTCCCCCAGCCCTGTAAAGTTTGGCACCCTGATTCAGAACATGCCGGAACTCCGAACTTGCACCTGTGCTGAAATGTGGGCGGCGGCGAACCCCGAAAAAAACATCGCAACAGACGGGTTGACCTCATTAAGGGGATAGGCTGAGTTCGTTGATTTAAAGGAATAGTCACCTTGGAAAGTTGTCTTGAAAATTTGGCTGTACGGGATATTTCGAGTAAAAAAAAACGAATATGGCATTTGTTTGGACGATAGTTTGATATCCGTCGAAAAATGGGCATGTTTCTCTTTTCTCCTTCAAGGCCATACAAAACTTCATGACAATTATGACGTGATGCATACATAGACGTACACAGGGGGGGGGGGGGGGGGGGGCAAACGGGGCAATTGCCTTTCCCTCCCTGAAGGTCTGTACGCTGGTCGAAAAAATGAATGATTTTTTTTTTAAAGAGAAAAATGGTGAAAATATGCCCTTTTAAAAATAGTGGGCCAAATCCGGTGAGTTTTTTTCTTGGTGGGGTTACTTTATGCCCCCCTGAGCAAAAAATTGGCCCCTCCTGGAGTAAATCCTGGGTACGCCACTGCATGCATAATCCACTGCGTGGATATCGAAACTATTGCCGACACAATAACGACGGACTTTAGGCACACTTTAGGCACTGCGTGGATATCGAAACTATTGCACACAATAACGACGGACTTTAGGCACACTTTAGGCACTGCGTGGATATCGAAACTATTGAACACAATAACGACGGACTTTAGGCACCTATATGCAGGCTGCTTGTAACGGTAAACAACCGTTGAGGACCCAAAACATTGTCTTCTAAAAGGGGCCCACTAGTCCTGTCATAATTACTTAGCGTAGGGAGCTATTTTTTCACACAACCCATTTTTATATCTGCTCTACAAATCTGCTATCTCAGTTCAAAGCCCCTGCGACTATTTCCCTTTAACCTTTCGCAGGTCTTAAGTAAGTGTCGTCCCACTCAACTCGAAACTTTCCTAGAAGTTCAAACTAGGATTCCGGATAACTACCCCCAGTGGTGCCTATACCTGAAATGGCACCACTCAACCAAAATAAAACAAAAATCAGGCGCCGAGAGCACAGCCGCTAGTCTATACAAATACCCACACACCATTATACAAAAAGGAGCGTTCTCGCGAGCCGTGACATGATCGAATTTATAGATAAAAACACAGCGATACGTGAATACATTGTTTCGTAGAATGCAGCTTCACTTATTACTGAGCGAAATGTTCAATTTAAATAATACAATAATGCAAAATAATACAGGTGCCAAATTAAGAAAATCTCAACGTTTAGTCTGAAAAGGCCAGTTCCCATCAGAACCGACACAACTTTTCCCCCTGGAATTCGTTGATAACAAACTTCGAATTTCTTCTGAATACCGTATATGCAGGCCTACCTTTGCATGCAAAATCATTAACCAGTATTTTACACACAAAAAATGTACGAAGCTGGAGTTTCTACCACATATCTCGACAATACTAGTCTTTAATTTGTTCTGAATAGTTTTAGGCACCGATCGGCACACGCGACGTGCGCGTTCTGAACGGTGTCTAGGGGAGGGGGACGTTATCTCGAGTCCCCCCCCCCCCCTGCAGTGCGCGGGTTAAAACTAAAAGTTGAATATCTTCCAAGATAAGCAATTTTTTCAGAAAAGTTCACGAACATGTTCAGCTGACCTCGCCCGACATGTAGACATACAATTAAGTGCGATTCCGACAACTTTCACAAAGGTGGGACAGTCCCTTTAAAGACAATAGTTCACCTTTAACATGTGATTTTGAACTGGGATAGCAGATTTGTAGAGCAAATAGAAAAATGGGTTATGGTGAAATAATTACCTCAAATTAATAAGTAATTTCGACACAAGACTAGTGGCCCCCTTTTAGAAGATGTTTCCGGTCCGCGAAACTTGTTTCAGTCCTCACAACGGTTGTTTACGTTACAAGCAGCCTGCGTTTATATGCATAGTCCGTCGTTATTGTGTGCAATAGTTGCCATATCCAAGCTATGCATGCCATAAGTCATTATTTTTGTATGGCCATGAAGGAGAAACATGGCCATTTTTCGACGGATATCCATCTATCGTCCAAACAAATGCCATATTCGTTTTTTTCCAGCTCTAAATACCCTGTACTGTATAGCCAAATTTCAAGACAACTGTCAAGGTGACATATTCCCTTCAATGTGTGTTAGTGCAAAACATCCGAAGCGAGACAGTAAAGATCATGCCTCCAGTGACCTTTTCTGTACTCCCCACCATTTCATTCACAAGAGCTTTCAGCCCCACTGGCGCCACTACGAAGCACATGAAAAGGCTATAGCTGGATCACCGACGTGTATTTTCTTGTAACAGTGACAGCACTTAGACGATGAACTCGTAGGGTTTGGGCCGGACGTCCTGGATGGTGGTATCGGCGATCTTGATGGTGTGCGCGACACGCGGGGGCAACGGAAGCCGCTTCAGGGTGATGCTGGTCTTGTTGACCTTGGCCTCCTGTGGACAGTCAGACATTGCAGAGTCAAGGCAAAGCATGACACAAATTATCAACGCGTGCGACAAGTGGTATCGCGCGGGAGATCCCACAGCGTTTACAGAGGACTGGGATGGCACATGCTGAGTAGTAAAACAATAACAAACTGGCCATTGGTAAACCGAGGTCACTATCTTTACATATTTTGTAACATTGTTGAATTAACACAAGGACATATGTTAAATTTGTGTTTTTAACAATTCATGTGGTTTAATTTATAGAACAATTAGGAAAAACCAATCAGAAGTTGTTGAAAAGGCATGGCGTGTACAGACATGAACATATTCCTCATGAGTCTAGGTAGCTGGAATGATGGCGCTGTTGGTGATGATGGATGATGTTCCCCAATTTAACCAACACGAAAGCTAGGGCGACTCATCCCACAGAAAACCCCATATCACCATGTCTACAGACACTGTGATGGTGGATCGGTGTTTTAGGGGGCTACAACTACTCATGTTACATGACGGCCATTTACAGACACAGCTCAATCACAAACAGGTCAATCACCCAATGTCAGTCAGTTACACCATGACACTTGAACCTGAGCCGTTCCTACCCCGGAGTTCTGACAGCACCACCACCATCCGCGGTGAAAAGCGCGCCACTCTGCAGCCAGACCACAGTGTACTGAATGCCTTGGAATTCTGGCCATTTTCTGGACTTTTTGGGTCCAAAGAATTTTGCTCTTCACTTTTTTTTTCTGGAAATTTGCTCTTTTCCCCTAATCTTACCAACATTGTAGTTCCAATACAATTCCATTTTCCTGACAAGGATTTAATATAATTACAAATAATAAATTTACTTTCCAAGTGAAATAATTTTGTTCCTTCAAAAAATGAAAATAACAATTTTCCTGACGAGGAATTTTACTCTTCCATCTATGGATTTTTACTCCCCGGGACCAGGTCATGACACGAAAAATCCAACACTGGTACTGACCGCGCGCAGCTTGGCGTTGTTCTTCACGCGGTTGAGGAAGTCCTCGCGGCACTTGCTGTGCTTGACGTGCTCGATGCGCAGGTTGATGCGCTTCTCCATGTAGCGGCCGCGCACCTTCTTGTTGACGATCACGCCGACCGCGTGCGGCGTCACGTTGTACACGCGGGCTGTCTTGCCGTGGTAGCATTTGTGCGGCATACCCTTGTGGATCGCACCGTTGCCCTGGATAGGGGGAGGAGGCGTGGTCAGAAATCACATTGAACGCAGACACGCTGCAGTGGTCGATGACTTCGCAACAAGTCCGATCAAGTCTGCTTTTTTCTTCTTCTTTCTGGCGAAGCTGGCGAGTAACGCATGTTTCAGTGGAATAAAAAGTGATGGCACCAGGTCACCTGACCTTCCGGCTTCCGCACGTGAAGGGTCGTCATGGGCTCCAGCACATGAGGCTCCGCCGGAACGAATGTTACCGGCATTGTGTCGGAAACTGCCACAGATTGCTTGTGCCGTCTTCCTTTTGTTAACTTATTTCGCTTAACTCGGTTGCTACTCCCCTGAATGCTCTAGGTGCTCGTTTAACTTGGTGATCGTGCATGGTGTCGTATGTTGACCGCCTCGGCCAGCACAACTGACACCAGTTTTGTTTGGTCCCCGGGGTAACGCCTTCCCAAAGAGAGGAAGTTTTAGATTGGTTTGAATGTCAAACATGTAAAATCCAAAGTGGCACAATGACAAACAATGAACACTGCTGCATTGCCAACATTTTGGCAGAAGCATTGCTTAAAGGGAATACACCACCTTGAAAGTTGTCTTGAAATTTGGCTATACGGGGTATTTCGAGCTGAAAAAAAAAAACGAATGACATTTTTTTGGGACGATAGATGGATATCCGTCGAAGAGTTTCAAGTTTCGTGCCCCGATCGGGGCACGAAATAGAAGAAACTGTTTCGTGCCCAGATCTACTACGACACTAGGTCGTGTCGAAATTACTTAGCGTAGCGAGTCAATTCTTTCACAACCCGTTTTTCGATTTCCTCTACAAATCTGCTATCTCAATTCAAAACCCCATGTTAAAGGTGAACTATTCCCTTTAAGCATTGCAGTTCGGGATTGTTGCCAGAGCCGACACCCAGTACATACATGAAAACAGAGAAGACCTAAACAACCAGCCATAGTAGCACACACTTTGGGTGCCTAGCATCTCACCTGTTGCCTAGCATCTCACCTGTTTCAGCTTAAAATTTGTTGCCCGTTTATCAGTCAGGAGAGAGCTGGGCTACAGATCTGATCCACCCTGGCAATGTGCGTTCGAGACACTACAGCATTCGCTATTTGCCCCTGGCTAGAATGACCTGCGGCTGGTCGCAGAGGCCGCGTTCAAGGTCAGATGAACCCAGCAGGCCGGGCAGACTGTCCCCAATCATAAGAACTTTCGCCACTAAATTCTGCCGATCGTGAAATTGCTTGATCGGATTGTGAGGCCAAGACCTACGCAACAAGCTTTACTTAGCGTGGGTCCTGATCTTGAAAATCACATAGTTCGTCTGCCATACAAAATGCCATCACAGATACCATCAGATCTAGAATGATATCTAGAATGATAGTGCTGTGAATGTTCTTTGACCCCAATACTTGAAACATACTGCTGTTCACCCATGTCTCTGACTATGAGCAGCAACAGGTAACCTATACCAGTAAAACACCCTTTTGGGCGATGACCGAGCGGGCGCGCTCTGGTAAAGCTAAAACAGGTTTGAAATATGAAATGGTATGGGAGCACATGTGGTAGTAACTAGATGCAAAAATTTCCCAAAGCACAGGAACCGGCCCCGCACCGCCACCGCTCATACATGAGTTGGGACCGGCATCAAGGCCGGCCACATGTGGCAGCACCCGCCAGGCCCGGCACGCGGCAGCTAGGAATCTTCATGTATACTTCATTCTACACTTAAAATCTTTTAGCAGGAATATTTATAGTTTGCAATGTGCATTTTGCACCATTTTAACACACACCACATTGAAACACCAATGGATAATGGATATATATGGACCATGGAGTAAAAAAATCCCACACAAGTCAGAACTTGAGATAAATAATCAACAACAGACTAACAGGAAAGTCGAACAGGTCAAGGTGAGTAGACTTCTTTCATCTTTGGTGGTTTGCAAAAATAAAAAAACAAAAATAAGACGCATGATAGATATATAGATCATGCAAGTCCAAACGAGCAGCTTAAAAGTATATAATAAGTATGCATTCATCACTCAACATCACACAATGCAATGTTTGGGTTGTAATTGTAATAGCTTCTACAAACAATGTTGAGGTACTACAACCTACTTACTTATTCGATCAATGTTGACATAGACTAGTAAATAATAAATATACTTCACAGGATAATGGGGAAAAGGCAAGTTTTCCTGGACACGTACTAAAAACATTGGGAGTGACAATCATATCTTGAATGATAGAAGTAAAATAATCAACCTGTTTTCAATTACAGAGTATCCTCGGTTTTCTCACTATCCAAGCCAAGATATCTATAACTAACATCCAAGCCAGTCACACACAGAGCCACTCTTATACGGCCTTGGCACATATTTATACAGCCTTGGGCAGTGGGCACGGATAAACAAAGCCTGAGCTACTTCACTGCCAAGGCCAAGGCCGTACAACTGCCTTGGTACAACTTCACTCGTCCGTCAAGCTAGCAGCAGATTCATATTCGCGAATCTGCTGCTGCCAGACAGACATTCGCCGGGCTCGAATATACTGCTACTGGCAGCAGATTCGGCGAATGTCTGTCAGCTGGCAGCATATTCGTGAACAACTTCCGCGGCCTTTTTGGCGCATCTTAGACGCGAGCAGCAGATTCAGATATTTGCTGGGCTCGAATATACTGCTACCAGCAGCAGATTCGGCGAATGTCTGTCAGCTGGCAGCATATTCGTGAACAACTTCCGCGGCATTTTTTTGCGCATCATCTGAACGCCAGCAGCAGATTCGCAACGTGATGTGTTTGAGTTGAGTTGTTCGGTGAGAGATAGGTACCTTCTAGGTAAGTAGGTATTGATCGACGTATCAATTGATCGACTTGAAGCAGTCAGTGAGTGGCACCTCTAACCTCCTCCTACTTGCCTAGAAGGTACCCATCTTTCACCGAACAACTCAACTCAAACACATCACGTTGCGAACCTGCTGCTGGCGTTCAGATGATGCGAGAAAAATGCCGCGGAAGTTGTTCACGAATATGCTGCCAGCTGACAGACATTCGCCGAATCTGCTGCTGGTAGCAGTATATTCGAGCCCGGCGAATATCTGAATCTGCTGCTCGCGTCTAAGATGCGCCAAAAAGGCCGCGGAAGTTGTTCACGAATATGCTGCCAGCTGACAGACATTCGCCGAATCTGCTGCTGGTAGCAGTATATTCGAGCCCGGCGAATATCTGAATCTGCTGCTCGCGTCTAAGATGCGCCAAAAAGGCCGCGGAAGTTGTTCACGAATATGCTGCCAGCTGACAGACATTCGCCGAATCTGCTGCCAGTAGCAGTATATTCGAGCCCGGCGAATGTCTGTCTGGCAGCATCAGATTCGCGAATATGAATCTGCTGCTAGCTTGACGGACATCAACTTCACTGCTGTGCGTAATGGCGGCTGAAGTATTTGACAATTGTGAAGCGTTGAGCTCAAAACGGCGCAGAGAATTAATCCCGTCACCGAAATGACTAACTTTATCACCATATATTACCATACTTAACATCACCAAAATGAAAATGGCAACATATTGCGGATTCGGCAGATGGACTTCTTTAAAAATATTTAAACTTCAACTGACACCAAGGGCCACCAAGGACCAAGGACTTGATACTACAGCTTATTTTCGAATACGAACATGAACAATTGTCTTCACACAATTCTGAGGCGTCGCGATTCTGAGGTGTGAAGTTGTGAATATCTGTCAAAGTGACACATTCGCGAATATCGATCTACTGCTTAATTGACACACGTGATTCTTTTACGGTCCAGTCCTGGCGAATTCGTCGCAAATGTGACTCATCAAAACACATTGTATGGAAATTGGGTTTCAATGTGTTGTTGGGGAGTGTCACGTGTAATTACGCAAGGTCATATATAAATTATGGAGCTATTGTGATAAGAAGTTGAAGTGGAACTAGACAGGTTTGCATTCTGGGATAGGTCTTGGCCACTTAAGATTTCTTTCCAAAATGTTTTTTGTTTGTGTTTTGCAGTCTTTCCACCTTTATAATTGTAATTGCATAAAATACAATATTTGTTCACTACCAAAACTACAAATGATATGACTTGAATGTCCTTTCTCATGTGGAACTAAATGGTAAATATGTATCAATAAATATTCTCAGTAATATGTATTTACAATAGTATTAACAATAATTATTATCATATACATGGGTGGTTTTGTTCCATAGGTACTTATTTGTTATACAAAATAATTTGGGGTGACCTGGGGCAATGGGATGACTAAATATAATATTGTATGCCACCCCACCTAGTTACTAGTGATGACAGTGGAATATGATTTGGGGTAGTTGTTTCTGTTTGACTGCACTCAACTCCAGCACTGCTGCAGTGATTGAGCTAATGAATTGATCATGAATTGACCCTGTAGTTTGATTTATTAAGTTTCACTGGTGTGTCCACTCCTTGCTAGGTCGTACTAGTTATCACTTTTAATTTGTAAACTGAGACATTGTTGTGTTATGCTGGTGTTTTACTGTTAACTGTTGTATATTTTTTATCAATTTATCATGATCTTTAAGCATGTATGTTCTGACTTCTGCCAATATTTATTTCTATTTAATTAGTTTTTTAAATTGATAACTTGTGCTGAGCCCGGCATGAGACCGGCAAGCCTGAGTTCAGACACAGCTTCAGGCACGCCGGGCCTGAATTTGGGCCCAGCGCCGGCTCCGTGGTCCTGAAATTTGCATCTCTAGTAGTAACACATATTCCTTTTAGTCCTCCAGACAAATTGCCAGGCCTCCATGCATGCACACATACAAAATAAGTTGTATTAAATTGTTCACGATCTCCTTTCTCGAATCCGCCAAAAGGGAATACGTCCTGAGCGCTGCTTGCTTCGGCGTATACAAAACGAATGCTTAGATTAATAATGCCATTTTTTTATCAAAAATGATTTTGGTTAATTTCGACGTTTGCGTGTTCCAAGCGCTGTGGTACCACCCCCATCAGAACGCAATATACCAAAATCAAAATTGATTTGATGGTCCTATCCAATGGTGAAAACCCGCTCTCAATCGGAGCAGTGGTTGCAAAGTTATTAGTTTCCGAAAAGCGCCTGCACGTTGTCTCCCGCTCGGTAATGACCCTGTCAATTTCCTTTTCAATTTCTGTAAACTAGCTCGTCCTAGTCGTTTATCAAACAATGATTACATACTGGGATCCGTTGGCAGCGACCTGTGCGCCATTATGTGGTTATAATGGGATCATGATGGATTGGGGCCGAGTGTGCCACAAATGGTGTGGCTATCTGGCACCCAACCAATGTTATTTATTACATTGATAGATCAAGAAGAATATTCGAAATACCACTAACTTCTGTTGAATAAATCTGTTTCAATCACATACCCCAAAACAGGAAGTTTTTTTTATATCAGTGCCTGATGCTGCACTGTCCGTAATAATCAAGCGACCTTACATATTATATCTCAGTGGATGCATGTGTGTGGAGACAAGTGTATCATTCTACTTTCAACAATTTCAGCTTCAAATGAAGCCTTATGGGCATCCTTGCTATTAGACCACTCTTGAATCACAATCCATGCAAGAGAGCTGAGCTCATCAACACTTCTGGAAAATCAACACGAATTTTATGTCGCACAACACACACATGACACGACCCACCTTGATGTCACATGACACGACCCACCTTGATGTCACATGACACGACCCACCTTGATGTCACATGACACGACCCACCTTGATGTCACACGACACGGCCCACCTTGATGTCACATGACACGACCCACATTGATGTCACATGAGATGACCCACCTTGATGTCTACAATGTCTCCCACTCTGTAGACCTTCATGTAGGTGGACAAGTGTTCAACTCCATGTTTCCGGAAGCTCTTTGCAAACATGTAGCGGGTACCCCGCCGATATCCCTTTGGGTTCGTCATGGTTGCTTACCTGAAAATGGTGAAGAAATACAAATGGTCAACACCCAGTGCCATTCAAGATGATTAACTTTAAATGTGCTTTGCTCTCATTCAACACCAGGATTTCAGTTTAAGTAGCAAGTGTTGGAATTCAACCACTTCACTGGGGGAAAGACATAGTGATTCAGCCCAATTTCTTTCAACACATCCTGTGGCAATTTTTTCGTCCCACCAACACAAGAAGAGACACCAAGGTGTGCATGTGTGTGTGTGTGTGTGTGTGTGTGTGTGTGTGTGTGTGTGTGTGTGTGTGTGTGTGTGTGTGTGTGTGTGCGTGCGTGCGTGCGTGCGTGCGTGCGTGCGTGCGTGCGTGCGTGCGTGTATATATATATATATATATATATATATATATATATATATATATATATATATATTCCTGAATGGCAGGCAACTTATTTCATCCATCATGCCCTTCAACTCTGAAAGTGGTTCTAAAAAATGGGATAATTACCTCCTAAGAAGCAATGGTGCCTTGCAACAGGGGGCGATGGCAATTGAGATGCTAAGTGATGAATAGTAGCTGATCTATTTGGTGATGGAGCTCAATGCAATCCAATCTAGCAATACTAACTTGTTTCACAGTCACAGATCACTGGCACTACATATGTTTATATATAATACTTTTGTTTCACTGCCATGGACACTATAGGACTATAATATCACAAGCATATAGCTGGTTAATAGATAACTTAGCTTTGAACTGCGCTGGAGAAAATGTTTGCAGTGCTAATTTTTTATCTCTTCAAAATACACAGAGCACATTACAATTTCAGTTGGGGATGATGAGCCACTATGGTTGCCAAAGGAAGGTAATTATACCCTTAAATCCCAAAATTACTCTTGATGCCTCAGTGACCATACTGTGATGAAATTCAATGCAACTGATTTGACACACAAATTGAAGCGGGTTTGTTCCAAAACTAAAACAGTTTGCATGTGGTCAGTGAAAAGTTATTGAGCGGGGCGGGGTGAGGGGGCCATTGAAAAGTTGTTGAGTGGGGGGAGCTGCAGCAGAAAGTTGTTGAGCGAGGGAGGATGTCAGGCCAGGCGAGGGAGGGCAGGGAGTAAAACCCAATCATTTCAGCACAATCAGCCAGTTATGCTAAATGCTGCACTGAAACTTTGGTGCATTTGGCCTGTTAAGCTGAACATGTTGACAGAATGTGAATTTTTACCAGTTTCGGTTTTTGACACTGGTCAATATTTCGTTCTTGCACCCTTGGAAAACATAAGCTATATGCCCTTGTTGCACTCAGGCTTGGGTTGAGGCTTCATTTTCTGCACCTCGCTGAAATCAGATGAAGATCCAAACCTCAACTAATTGAGCAAAACCTCAACCTTTGCCAACTGTGGAGATGGGAGGGAAAGTTAGTGTTTAAGAGACAGCAGTTGCAAGTACACTACCGTAAAATGGGGTAACTTTGATAGGGCGGAGTAAGATTGATCGCCCATTGACTAAACGTTAAAAATGCCTGTAGGGGGCACCTAGCGCCCCTCTACTTTTCTTATAGCTGAATCTTTGGGAAATTTATGAAATGATATAGGATCTAAATTGTGATCTTGATCAACTTTTTTTTGGCATGGCAGTCGTTGCTGCACCCCAACAGCGCAAAAAAGGCATGTCCTGTAACTCCTAAGTCACATTATTAACATTGATTTTATAGTCATTACTTGACATTAGAGATGCAAAAATTTGCCCAAAAACAGGAACCGGCACCGCTCATAAATGAGTTGGCACCACCGGCATCAAGCCCGGCCACATGTGGCAGCATCTGCCAGGCCCGGCAGCCAGCAATCTGCATGTCTACTTCATTATACATTAAACAATAATTTAACCCTCAAACCTGTGCTGAGCCCGGCATGAGACTGGCAAGCCTGAGTTCAGACACAGCTTCAGGCCCGCCGGACCCGAATTTGGGCCCGGCGCTGGATTTGTGGTCCTGAAATTTGCATCCCTACTACACTTGGGAACTTTTGTTCATTAGTGCAAGCCACAGCACAGGACCAGTAGCATTAGGCACTACTCAGTGGCAGAGGATAAGGGGGCAGCTGCCCGCCCACTCAAGAAGCGGGGGGGGGGCATATGATTTTGCCCCCCCCATTCATTTGGAAGAGCCACTCCAAGAAGTTGGTTCGATGTTTCCTTTTGACCGAAACAATGACCCAGGGCATCGATGTGCCCCCAAGCCAGCCTGAGGGGCCTTCTAATGCCACTTCCCGGATCAGATAAACATGGCCAAGATGCGGAAGCTGCTCGCGGTTGTCACACCTTTTACCAATGTTGAAGGAGCAGAGTACACCCCCTTGATCAGACTTAATCATGGGTGGGGTTAGGTTAGTTTAGATACCACCAGTAAGGTGCCATAGTTGGCGATGAACGAGCAAGCAAAGGAAATGTATGGCAATTTTCAACTCCATTGGGCAAGTAGTTTCAACTAACACTACCATTAAGTCTGATCAAGTAGTAAACAGGCCTACACCAGTAAGTCTGATCAAGTAGTAAACAGGCCTACACCAGTAAGTATTATCGAGTAGTAAACAAGCCGGTAACAGTGGGGCTGGTGTCACCGTCCAGGGCTGGCGTCACCCTCGCGACCGGGCAATCAAATCAAGGTTCAGGTTTTATCACTGTTGTTGGTCTTGAGTCATGGGAAAGCTTAATGACATCACCAGATACAAGCGAATCATAGGCCGCCCCGATTTAATAGCTACGAGCGGTAGGCTGAACCGATCGGAATCAATTAAACTTAACTAACCTAACCCCGCCATTAGGTCCGATCGGGCCGGCCTACAGCTCATAGCCATTAAGTCTGATCGGGTCGGACTACAGCTCGTAGTCATTAAGTCTGATCGGGTCGGCCTACAGCTTGTAGCCATTAAGTCTGATCGGGTCGGCCTACAGCTCGTAGCCATTAAGTCTGATCGCGACGAAACCTACTGCTCATAGCCATCAAGTCCGATCAGGTCCGCCTAAGATTCGCTCGTAGCCAGAATCTGGTGACGTCATTAAGCTTCCCCATGACTCCAGACCAACAACGGTGATACTAACCTGAACCTCAATTTAATTGCCCGGCCGCGGAGGGTAACGCCAGCCCCGGATGGTGACGCCAACCCCACCGTTACCAACAAGCCTACACCATTAAGTATACCCTCCCAGTGATGTCACCAAGCCAGCTGTACCGCCCACCCCTTGTTGCACTACCTATGGCTGGTGTACGGAAGCGACGCCTGCCCTACCAATACCAGCAAGTTGACCCACTCATATTTGTTTACAAACTTGAGCTTTGATGCTGAAGCCAGCAACAAGATCAGTATACACTATACAGTGTAGTTGGTCTAACATAAACACTGCAGTGAGCCTGATGCGCACACACAATTTCAGGCAATACAATTCCTATCGTGATCGTCGACGTTGACCTGGAGGACACATCAAAATGGGGGGTTTCAAGAGAACAAGATATATGCTGGGAACAAAAGGCTAGTAAATAGTGATACAAGTACATAATACAAGTAAAACAATACTTTTTCACAGCTTTATCAAATAAACAACTCATTATATACCAAAACAATTCACAAAATTATTCGCCACATACGCACCACGATCGTACTTGTTACGAAAGGAAGTTTACGTCTCAGTTACAACGTGGCCTTTTCTGAAAAATATTCCTTCACTGAAATATTTCTTGGTGGTAAATGTGCGCCGTTTCACGGTTCATTCATTCCAGTTATATTTTTATATCACATGGGTCTCGTCTCCTGTGCAAAAATATGCATAGAAAGTATGAATAATTTGGTTCATTTATGTGATAGTAATAGAGATGCAAACTACAACTCCTATAACCCTCGTTAGTCTGCGAAGGCCCCGCCCACATCATTCTTGCTATCTGGTAGTAATCATCCAAAGTCAAGTTTATTATAATATTCGCAGGTTATACTGGCATGCCGTTCTGGCTTAAGCATATTTCTTAAGTATGAACATGCTACTGACAGCACACATATATTTTCTGATAGTTTTTGTACATTGATTCATTTTCATAGTAGTATTTCCAATGATATTGTTGCTATGACCTCAGGCCAGTGTGATTACCGTCATTAAATGTCTGGCAAATAACGATTGCTTTTATTTTTCAGCATACTAAAATAATTATTGGCAAATTTTGCAAAGAAGTAGTGTATGACGTAGCTGCCGATTGCTGCGTTTTCGCTGGGTGACAAATTGGGTTAAGGTTTAGGCTAAAGGGATAGACATATACAACATAACTTGCCATGGCATTGGTAAAATCAGCCATTCAACATTAATTTTGGTTTCGAACAAAACAGTATTTCACAATTTTGTGTCACAAACAAGTTCTGGGAAACCGTACTTCATGGTTTATTTTGCTTTGAAGTAAGTACTCCTGCCGGCAGATGTCACCCTGGCAGAAAAACGGTCCACTCGCTAGTACAATTAGGAAATCTTCCACGGACGATACGCGTTGAGACTGTGTGGGCGAGTTGAACTACAGCCGCTCCCTCCATGTTGAAGACTGGTGACTAGAATTGATGATGTGCTGTGATATTTGCAACCAAAAATGTCGATAGATTCCCGAAATTCCACCATTTTTAAGACACCCCCCTTTATCGACATCAGTGTAACACCACAAGCGAAACGTGCTGAACAGTTAAGAAGATGGGAAGAGTCGGCTACGAGCAAAGAAGGGACAACACCCAAGGACAATAACCGGAGGATCATGTTTTCTGATCCCTGTGTTTTCTTGGCTGCTTGCACTGCTGGAGATAAGGAGGAAGCAAAGCGACTTTTAGATAAGGGAGTCGACATAAATACTGCCAATACGGATGGTATAACAGCTCTCCATCAGGTATGATTTCACTTTGACTTTAAACACAGGCAATGGACATACAATCTAGGTGCATCACTGCTATAATACACAATATTGACTAATACACTGCTATAATTTATAATTTTGGACATCATTATGGTATGTTGGGTGCTCACTTATATTGTGAAGCTATCAACACATTTTAGAAACCAATACAAACCAAAGAATGAAGCTTGAGCTTATGATGAAAGACATTGACATGACTTCAATTTAGCCAACTTTATGTTTTGTGGCAATGTGATGAATCAGTTATGATGAACACAGATCCTAAAAGTCTATCTTCATTTTATTAAGTGTACAGAAGGAAATATAATTAATGAGACATTGCCATGAATATAATTTACTCATGTAGTATATAACCTTGCATACTCTTTTCTTATTCAGAGTAAAATATTGAATTTCAAGAACTGTCAGAATTCAGTTATATTGAAAACTTTTTGCTTTTTATATTGTGCATTTGCACTTGACTGTCAAGATTAATTGCCTCTCATTCTTAAAAACTTGCCTCCCATTTTAAAGCATTTATATTTGATGATCTACATGTTTCTTTCAAACATAGACCAACAGTCAACAGTTAACTTTCAACTACATATACATTTTTATTATTTAAACTATTGATACCAAGCTGTGCATTGCAGTTTTATTAACTTAAAATCTTAATTTGTTTATTATGTGTTACCCATTATTGGCTGATGAACCATGTTTGTGAGTTGATTGCACTATATATATTTAGTTGCTGATTAAGCTGTTGTAGAATTCATGTAACATTCATATATTACTTTATGGTTATATAATCTAATATTTCCAAGCATCCTTTCTGTGTTATACATCAACTATATGAGCATACTTAGCCCAACTAGTTTAAGTTGAGTTAAATGAATATACTCAATGTTAAGTGGTTCATTAGATATCAGACCAGGGTTTATTCAATATTTTTGTTTCTGAAAAGTTAAGGTAGCCTCTACTTTAGATGTTGTTATTTTATTGTTCTCCTATATTATAACGTGTAATTATTTTCTCATTCATCTTTCACTTTCCTTTGACTTTCCATTGTGCTTTTGTTCTGTCCTGTCCTCTGACAATCCCTAACAGTGTATCAATGCTCTCAGCTAATATCTCACAGACAGTAATACTGACTTGGCCTCTAGTTATCTCATGCCATGGCTCCCTGTATTCTGGAGAATCTTAGAGCATTGCTCCCTAATCCCTGGTGAACTGTTACTCTGAGCATCTGTGCTTTGGTCATTTATGATCCAGAAACTTGTTTTTGGATATTGATGATCAGGAATTGTTGTCTTTTTATGATGTTGGCTACAGCATGATAATACCCACCCTGTTGAACATTCTTTGAACACCAGATATTGAGAGAAATGCTGATGTAATTGAGACATAAGTGCTTTATTTCCTGGATGGCTCATTTGAATGGTGTTCATTTGTTTTGGGGTTCATGTGCACTATATCCTAAGTAAAAAGGAAGAATAGCCCAACATTTTGTAGACTGTTTATGTAAAGGACATGCTGAACCTCAATATTTGTTCTGTGTGGTTTCTGGTGTGTTTTTCTGTCTGCTTCTGCCTCTGGCTATAGCCATCACATTGCTAGCCACACCTTCTGACTCTGACTCTCTGTCCCAGACTGTGCCGCCTCTGACCTTACTGCACTGACTAACCAGGCCCATCCTTGGCTCACACCTCTGCCCGGGACCCTGCCTGGACACCCTCCAGCTCTGATCATGTTCCACCCCTTTCTGGCCACCTCTGACCTTACTGCAGTGACTAACCAGGCCCATCCTTGGCTCACACCTCTCTGCCCGGGACCCTGCCTGGACACCCTCCAGCTCTGATCATGTTCCACCCCTTTCTGGCCACCTCTGACCTTACTGCAGTGACTAACCAGTTACCAGGCCCATCCTTGGCTCACACCTCTCTGACTGGCCAGGACCCTGCCTGGACACCCTCCAGCTCTGACCATGTTCCACCCCTTTCTGGCCACCTCTGACCTTAATGCAGTGACTAACCAGGCCCATCCTTGGCTTACACCTCTCTGACTGGTTAGGACCCTGCCTGGACACCCTCCAGCTGACAGCTCTGACCATGTTCCTCCCCTTACTGGCCACCTCTGATCGTACTGCAGTGACTTCATCCCAGCATAACTGTGGCTCCCTCCTCTCTGACTGCCTCTGACCTAGTTTGGCCACCCTCCAGCTGTGACCACTGACCATATTACTCTCTTTCCTGACAGCCTCTGATAGAGCCAAGTCCAACCCTGGCTCCCTCCTCTCTGACCGCCTCTGACCTAGTTTGGCCACCCTCCAGCTGCGACCACTGACCACATTACTCTATTTCCTGACAGCCTCTGATAGAGCCAAGTCCAACCCTGGCTCCCTCTTCTCTGACTGCCCTGGACCATGGTTTCTCTCCTTCCCCAACTGATCTGGCCCCACATACCTGATACTTTCATTCTCTGTGGCAGGCATGTATCACCCTGACTCCCTTGTGCTCTGCAGCAGGCATGTATCACCCTGACTCCCCTGTGCTCTGCAGCAGACATGTATCACCCTGACTCCCCTGTACTCTGTGGCAGACATGTATCACCCTGACTCCCCTGTGCTCTGTGGCAGGCATGTATCACCCTGACTCCCCTGTGCTCTGTGGCAGACATGTATCACCCTGACTCCCCTGTGCTCTGTGGCAGACATGTATCACCCTGACTCCCCTGTGCTCTGTGGCAGGCATGTATCACCCTGACTCCCCTGTGCTCTGTGGCAGACATGTATCACCCTGACTCCCCTGTGCTCTGCAGCAGACATGTATCACCCAGACTCCCCTGTACTCTGTGGCAGGCATGTGTCACCCTGACTCCCCTGTGCTCTGTGGCAGACATGTATCACCCAGACTCCCCTGTGCTCTGTGGCAGGCATGTATCACCCTGACTCCCCTGTGCTCTGTGGCAGGCATGTATCACCCTGACTCCCCTGTGCTCTGTGGCAGGCATGTGTCACCCTGACTCCCCTGTGCTCTGTGGCAGACACGTATCACCCTGACTCCCCTGTGCTCTGTGGCAGACATGTATCACCCTGACTCCCCTGTGCTCTGCGGCAGACATGTATCACCCAGACTCCCCTGTACTCTGCGGCAGACATGTATTACCCTGACTCCCCTGTGCTCTGTGGCAGGCATGTATCACCCTGACTCCCCTGTGCTCTGTGGCAGACATGTATCACCCAGACTCCCTTGTACTCTGTGGCAGGCATGTATCACCCTGACTCCCCTGTGCTCTGTGGCAGGCATGTGTCACCCTGACTCCCCTGTGCTCTGCAGCAGACATGTATCACCCAGACTCCCCTGTACTCTGTGGCAGGCATGTGTCACCCTGACTCCCCTGTGCTCTGTGGCAGACATGTATCACCCTGACTCCCCTGTACTCTGTGGCAGGCATGTATCACCCTGACTCCCTGACTCCCCTGTGCTCTGTGTCAGACATGTATCACCCTGACTCCCCTGTGCTCTGTGGCAGGCATGTATCACCCTGACTCCCCTGTTCTCTGTGTCAGACATGTATCACCCTGACTCCCCTGTACTCTGTGGCAGACATGTATCACCCTGACTCCCCTGTGCTCTGTGGCAGGCATGTATCACCCTGACTCCCCTGTGTTCTGTTACGGTTCGTTGGAAGGGTTTGGAGGTGCCAAACTACGAGAGATGCACCATCCGAAAGCTGAGCTCACGCGGAATTTAGCGATGTAAATATTTCTAAAATCCATCGAGCGTCCCTTTTTTTAATTGACATTTTGTCCGAAATCGCGCCCCTTTCGTTTGGCCAGGGCTATCGCGTATTGTATGACGAAAATGGAGACCAATGACATGTCTACCGATTCGTCATGCTCTGCACGTCAAGGTCTCATAGAATGCAAAGCCATTAGATGGTTTGGTTGGTTGCATGGCTGCATCAAAGCCAAGCGCTCCCGGTGTCGGCACTAAGAAGCACTCCTTCCCGCGCCTCACGCGCAGAATCGCCCCTCGCGACACGCGAGCTGAGCACTGCGCACCGCCGACCCGGCTTACGGAGCGGGCTCTAGACCAGTCACGGACAAACGGTGCATCGCCTGCTGAAAAACCTAGCTCTGTCCACTAGCCTAGTATCCAAGGAGATCGTGACAAATTTCCAGCCACCTCCGATCGTTACAAATGGTACTTTTGGACAAGTGTATGCACCATATTTGCCTAACGTAGCCTCTGACCGGGACTGGGCGCCGGCCCGGCTCGGCCAGCTTCGAGGTTGTACACGATGTGACGTCAGAGGCCACGGCGCTGCCGCCGCCGACCGGCTGGCCGGTCAGGGTCAGGTCATGACCGGCGGCGGCCGCGCCGTGGATTCTGACGTCACATCGTGTACAGCCTCGAAAAGCTGGCAAAGCCGGGCCGGCGCCCAGTCCCGGTCAGAGGCTATGTTAGGCAAATATGGTGCATACAATTGTCCAAAAGTACCATTTGTAACGATCGTAGGTGGCTGGAAATTTGTCACGATCTCCTAGGATACTAGGCTAGTGGACAGAGCTAGGTTTTTCAACAGGCGATGCACCGTTTGTCCGTGACTGGTCTAGAGCCCGCTCCGTAAGTCGGGTCGGCGGTGCGCAGTGCTCAGCTCGCGTGTCGCGAGGGGCGATTCTGCGCGTGAGGCGCGGGAGGGAGTGCTTCTTAGTGCCGACACCGGGAGCGCTTGGCTTTGATGCAGCCGTGCAACCAACGAAACCATCTAATGGCTTTGCATTCTATGAGACCTTGACGTGCAGAGCATGACGAATCGGTAGACATGTCATTGGTCTGCATTTTCGCCATACCATGCGCGATAGCCCTAGCCAAACGAAAGGGGCGCGATTTCGGACAAAATGTCGATTACAAGAAAGGCGCTCGATGGATTTTTGAAAAATTTACATCGCTGAATTCCGCGTGAGCTCAGCTTTAGAATGGTGCATCTCCCGTAGTTTGACACCTCCGAACCCTTCCAACAAAGCGTGCTGTGGCAGACATGTATCACTCTGACTCCCCTGTGCTCTGTGGTAGACATGTGTCACCCTGACTCCCCTGTGTTCTGTGGCAGCCATGTATCACCCTGACTCCCCTGTGCTCTGTGGCAGTCATGTGTCACCCTGACTCCCCTGTGCTCTGTGACAGACATGTATCACCCTGACTCCCCTGTGCTCTGTGGCAGGCATGTATCACCCTGACTCCCCTGTGCTCTGTGGCAGACATGTGTCACCCTGACTCCCCTGTGCTCTGTGGCAGACATGTATCACCCTGACTCCCCTGTGCTCTGTGGCAGACATGTATCACCCTGACTCCCCTGTGCTCTGTGGCAGACATGTATCACCCTGACTCCCCTGTGCTCTGTGGCAGACATGTATCACCCTGACTCCCCTCTGCTCTGTGGCAGACATGTATCACCCTAACTCCACTATGCTCTGTAGCAGACATGTGTCACTGTGACCCCTGTGCTCTGTGGCAGACATGTATCACCCTGACTCCCCTGTGCTCTGTGGCAGACATGTATCACCCTGACTCACCTGTGCTCTGTGGCAGACATGTATCACCCTGACTCCCCTTTACTCTGTGGCAGACATGTATCACCCTGACTCCCCTGTGCTTTGTGGCAGACATGTGTCACCCTGACTCCCCTGTGCTCTGTGGCAGACATGTATCACCCTGACTCCCCTGTGCTCTGTGGCAGACATGTATCACCCTGACTCCCCTGTGCTCTGTGGCAGACATGTATCACCCTGACTCCCCTGTGCTCTGTGGCAGACATGTATCACCCTAACTCCCCTGTGCTCTGTGACAGACATGTATCACCCTGACTCCCCTTTACTCTGTGGCAGGCATGTATCACCCTGACTCCCCTGTGCTCTGTGGCAGACATGTATCACCCTGACTCCCCTGTGCTCTGTGGCAGACATGTATCACCCTGACTCCCCTGTGCTCTGTGGCAGACATGTATCACCCTGACTCCCCTGTGCTCTGTGGCAGACATGTATCACCCTGACTCCCCTGTGCTCTGTCACGGACATGTATCACCCTGACTCCCCTGTGCTCTGTGGCAGGCATGTATCACCCTGACTCCCCTGTGCTCTGTGGCAGACATGTGTCACCCTGACTCCCCTGTGCTCTGTGGCAGGCATGTATCACCCTGACTCCCTGTGCTCTGTCACGGACATGTATCACCCTGACTCCCCTGTGCTCTGTGGCAGACATGTATCACCCTGACTCCCCTGTGCTCTGTGGCAGACATGTGTCACCCTGACTCCCCTGTGCTCTGTGGCAGACATGTGTCACCCTGACTCCCCTGTGCTCTGTGGCAGACATGTATCACCCTGACTCCCCTGTGCTCTGTGGCAGACATGTATCACCCTGACTCACCTGTACTCTGTCACGGACATGTATCACCCTGACTCCCCTGTGCTCTGTGGCAGGCATGTATCACCCTGACTCCCCTGTGCTCTGTGGCAGACATGTGTCACCCTGACTCCCCTGTACTCTGTCACGGACATGTATCACCCTGACTCCCCTGTGCTCTGTGGCAGACATGTATCACCCTGACTCCCCTGTGCTCTGTCACGGACATGTATCACCCTGACTCCCCTGTGCTCTGTGGCAGGCATGTATCACCCTGACTCCCCTGTACTCTGTGGCAGACATGTATCACCCTGACTCCCTTGTACTCTGTGGCAGGCATGTATCACCCTGACTCCCCTGTGCTCTGTGGCAGGCATGTATCACCCTGACTCCCCTGTGCTCTGTGGCAGACATGTATCACCCTGACTCCCCTGTGCTCTGTCACGGACATGTATCACCCTGACTCCCCTGTGCTCTGTGGCAGACATGTGTCACCCTGACTCCCCTGTGCTCTGTGGCAGACATGTATCACCCTGACTCCCCTGTGCTTTGTGGCAGACATGTATCACCCTGACTCCCCTGTGCTCTGTGGCAGACATGTATCACCCTGACTCCCCTGTGCTCTGTGGCAGACATGTATCACCCTGACTCCCCTGTGCTCTGTGGCAGACATGTATCACCCTGACTCCCCTGTGCTCTGTCACGGACATGTATCACCCTGACTCCCCTGTGCTCTGTGGCAGACATGTATCACCCTGACTCCCCTTTACTCTGTGGCAGACATGTATCACCCTGACTCCCCTGTGCTCTGTCACGGACATGTATCACCCTGACTCCCCTGTGCTCTGTGGCAGACATGTATCACCCTGACTCCCCTTTACTCTGTGGCAGACATGTATCACCCTGACTCCCCTGTGCTCTGTCACGGACATGTATCACCCTGACTCCCCTGTGCTCTGTGGCAGACATGTATCACCCTGACTCCCCTGTACTCTGTGGCAGACATGTATCACCCTGACTCCCCTGTGCTCTGTGGCAGACATGTATCACCCTGACTCCCCTGTGCTCTGTGGCAGACATGTATCACCCTGACTCCCCTGTGCTCTGTGGCAGGCATGTATCACCCTGACTCCCCTTTACTCTGTGGCAGACATGTATCACCCTGACTCCCCTGTGCTCTGTGGCAGGCATGTATCACCCTGACTCCCCTGTACTCTGTGGCAGACATGTATCACCCTGACTCCCCTGTGCTCTGTGGCAGACATGTATCACCCTGACTCCCCTGTGCTCTGTGGCAGACATGTATCACCCTGACTCCCCTGTGCTCTGTGGCAGACATGTATCACCCTGACTCCCCTGTGCTCTGTGGCAGACATGTATCACCCTGACTCCCCTGTGCTCTGTCACGGACATGTATCACCCTGACTCCCCTGTGCTCTGTGGCAGACATGTATCACCCTGACTCCCCTGTACTCTGTGGCAGGCATGTATCACCCTGACTCCCCTGTGCTCTGTGGCAGGCATGTATCACCCAGACTCCCCTGTGCTCTGTGGCAGACATGTATCACCCTGACTCCCCTGTGCTCTGTGGCAGACATGTATCACCCTGACTCCCCTGTGCTCTGTGGCAGACATGTATCACCCTGACTCCCCTGTGCTCTGTGGCAGGCATGTGTCACCCTGACTCCCCTGTGCTCTGTCACGGACATGTATCACCCTGACTCCCCTGTGCTCTGTGGCAGGCATGTATCACCCTGACTCCCCTTTACTCTGTCACGGACATGTATCACCCTGACTCCCCTGTGCTCTGTCACGGACATGTATCACCCTGACTCCCCTGTGCTCTGTGGCAGACATGTATCACCCTGACTCCCCTGTACTCTGTGGCAGGCATGTATCACCCTGACTCCCCTGTGCTCTGTGGCAGGCATGTATCACCCAGACTCCCCTGTGCTCTGTGGCAGACATGTATCACCCTGACTCCCCTGTGCTCTGTCACGGACATGTATCACCCTGACTCCCCTGTGCTCTGTGGCAGACATGTATCACCCTGACTCCCCTGTACTCTGTGGCAGGCATGTATCACCCAGACTCCCCTGTGCTCTGTGGCAGACATGTATCACCCTGACTCCCCTGTGCTCTGTGGCAGACATGTATCACCCTGACTCCCCTGTACTCTGTCACGGACATGTATCACCCTGACTCCCCTGTGCTCTGTGGCAGACATGTATCACCCTGACTCCCCTGTGCTCTGTGGCAGACATGTATCACCCTGACTCCCCTGTGCTCTGTGGCAGACATGTATCACCCTGACTCCCCTGTGCTCTGTGGCAGACATGTATCACCCTGACTCCCCTGTGCTCTGTGGCAGGCATGTATCACCCTGACTCCCCTTTGCTCTGTCACGGACATGTATCACCCTGACTCCCCTATGCTCTGTGGCAGACATGTATCACCCTGACTCCCCTGTGCTCTGTGGCAGACATGTATCACCCTGACTCCCCTGTGCTCTGTGGCAGACATGTATCACCCTGACTCCCCTGTGCTCTGTGGCAGACATGTATCACCCTGACTCCCCTGTGCTCTGTGGCAGTCATGTATCACCCTGACTCCCCTGTGCTCTGTGGCAGGCATGTATCACCCTGACTCCCCTGTGCTCTGTGGCAGACATGTATCACCCTGACTCCCCTGTGCTCTGTGGCAGACATGTATCACCCTAACTCCCCTGTGCTCTGTGGTAGACATGTATCACCCTGACTCCCCTGTACTCTGTGGCAGACATGTATCACCCTAACTCCCCTGTGCTCTGTGGCAGACATGTATCACCCTAACTCCCCTGTGCTCTGTGGTAGACATGTATCACCCTGACTCCCCTGTACTCTGTGGCAGACATGTATCACCCTAACTCCCCTGTGCTCTGTGGTAGACATGTATCACCCTGACTCCCCTGTACTCTGTGGCAGACATGTATCACCCTGACTCCCCTGTGCTCTGTCACGGACATGTATCACCCTGACTCCCCTGTGCTCTGTGGCAGGCATGTATCACCCTGACTCCCCTGTGCTCTGTGGCAGACATGTATCACCCTGACTCCCCTGTGCTCTGTCACGGACATGTATCACCCTGACTCCCCTGTGCTCTGTGGCAGGCATGTATCACCCTGACTCCCCTGTGCTCTGTGGCAGACATGTATCACCCTGACTCCCCTGTGCTCTGTGGCAGGCATGTATCACCCTGACTCCCCTGTGCTCTGTGGCAGACATGTGTCACTGTGACCTGTGCTCTGTGGCAGACATGTATCACCCTGACTCCCCTGTGCTCTGCAGCAGGCATGTATCACCCTGACTCCCCTGTGCTCTGTGGCAGGCATGTGTCACCCTGACTCCCCTGTGCTCTGTGGCAGACATGTATCACCCTGACTCCCCTGTACTCTGTGACAGACATGTATCACCCTGACTCCCCTGTGCTCTGTGGCAGACATGTATCACCCTGACTCCCCTGTGCTCTGTGACAGACATGTATCACCCTGACTCCCCTGTGCTCTGTGTCAGACATGTATCACCCTGACTCCCCTGTGCTCTGTGGCAGACATGTATCACCCTGACTCCCCTGTGCTCTGTCACGGACATGTATCACCCTGACTCCCCTGTGCTCTGTGGCAGACATGTATCACCCTGACTCCCCTGTGCTCTGTGGCAGACATGTATCACCCTGACTCCCCTGTGCTCTGTCACGGACATGTATCACCCTGACTCCCCTGTGCTCTGTGGCAGGCATGTATCACCCTGACTCCCCTGTGCTCTGTGGCAGACATGTATCACCCTGACTCCCCTGTGCTCTGTGGCAGGCATGTATCACCCTGACTCCCCTGTGCTCTGTGGCAGACATGTGTCACTGTGACCTGTGCTCTGTGGCAGACATGTATCACCCTGACTCCCCTGTGCTCTGCAGCAGGCATGTATCACCCTGACTCCCCTGTGCTCTGTGGCAGGCATGTGTCACCCTGACTCCCCTGTGCTCTGTGGCAGACATGTATCACCCTGACTCCCCTGTACTCTGTGACAGACATGTATCACCCTGACTCCCCTGTGCTCTGTGGCAGACATGTATCACCCTGACTCCCCTGTGCTCTGTGGCAGACATGTATCACCCTGACTCCCCTGTGCTCTGTGGCAGACATGTATCACCCTGACTCCCCTGTGCTCTGTGACAGACATGTGTCACCCTGACTCCCCTGTGCTCTGTGGCAGGCATGTATCACCCTGACTCCCCTGTGCTCTGTGGCAGACATGTATCACCCTGACTCCCCTGTACTCTGTGGCAGACATGTATCACCCTGACTCACCTGTGCTCTGTGGCAGACATGTATCACCCTGACTCCCCTGTGCTCTGTGGCAGACATGTATCACCCTGACTCCCCTGTGCTCTGTGGCAGACATGTATCACCCTGACTCCCCTGTGCTCTGTGGCAGACATGTATCACCCTGACTCCCCTGTACTCTGTGACAGACATGTATCACCCTGACTCCCCTGTGCTCTGTGACAGACATGTATCACCCTGACTCCCCTGTGCTCTGTGTCAGACATGTATCACCCTGACTCCCCTGTGCTCTGTGGCAGACATGTATCACCCTGACTCCCCTGTGCTCTGTGACAGACATGTGTCACCCTGACTCCCCTGTGCTCTGTGGCAGGCATGTATCACCCTGACTCCCCTGTGCTCTGTGGCAGACATGTATCACCCTGACTCCCCTGTACTCTGTGGCAGACATGTATCACCCTGACTCACCTGTGCTCTGTGGCAGACATGTATCACCCTGACTCCCCTGTGCTCTGTGGCAGACATGTATCACCCTGACTCCCCTGTGCTCTGTGGCAGACATGTATCACCCTGACTCCCCTGTGCTCTGTGGCAGACATGTATCACCCTGACTCCCCTGTGCTCTGTCACGGACATGTATCACCCTGACTCCCCTGTGCTCTGTGGCAGACATGTATCACCCTGACTCCCCTGTGCTCTGTGGCAGACATGTATCACCCTGACTCCCCTGTGCTCTGTGGCAGGCATGTATCACCCTGACTCCCCTGTGCTCTGTCACGGACATGTATCACCCTGACTCCCCTGTGCTCTGTGGCAGGCATGTATCACCCTGACTCCCCTGTGCTCTGTGGCAGACATGTATCACCCTGACTCCCCTGTACTCTGTGGCAGACATGTATCACCCTGACTCCCCTGTGCTCTGTGGCAGACATGTATCACCCTGACTCCCCTGTGCTCTGTGGCAGACATGTATCACCCTGACTCCCCTGTGCTCTGTGGCAGACATGTATCACCCTGACTCCCCTGTGCTCTGTGGCAGACATGTGTCACCCTGACTCCCCTGTACTATGTGGCAGACATGTATCACCCTGACTCCCCTTACTCTGTGGCAGACATGTGTCACCCTTACTCCCCTGTGCTCTGTGGCAGACACGTATCACCCTGACTCCCCTGTACTCTGTGGCAGACATGTATCACCCTGACTCCCCTGTGTTCTGTGGCAGACATGTATCACCCTGACTCACCTGTGCTCTGTGGCAGACATGTATCACCCTGACTCCCCTGTGCTCTGTCACGGACATGTATCACCCTGACTCCCCTGTGCTCTGTGGCAGTCATGTGTCACCCTGACTCCCCTGTGCTCTGTGGCAGACATGTGTCACCCTGACTCCCCTGTGCTCTGTGGCAGTCATGTGTCACCCTGACTCCCCTGTGCTCTGTGGCAGGCATGTATCACCCTGACTCCCCTGTACTCTGTGGCAGACATGTATCACCCTGACTCCCCTGTACTCTGTGGCAGACATGTGTCACCCTGACTCCCCTCTGCTCTGTGGCAGACATGTATCACCCTGACTCCCCTGTGCTCTGTGGCAGACATGTATCACCCTGACTCCCCTGTGCTCTGTCACGGACATGTATCACCCTGACTCCCCTGTGCTCTGTGGCAGTCATGTGTCACCCTGACTCCCCTGTGCTCTGTGGCAGGCATGTATCACCCTGACTCCCCTGTGCTCTGTGGCAGGCATGTATCACCCTGACTCCCCTGTGCTCTGTGGCAGGCATGTATCACCCTGACTCCCCTGTACTCTGTGGCAGACATGTATCACCCTGACTCCCTTGTACTCTGTGGCAGGCATGTATCACCCTGACTCCCCTGTGCTCTGTGGCAGACATGTATCACCCTGACTCCCCTGTGCTCTGTGGCAGACATGTATCACCCTGACTCCCCTGTGCTCTGTCACGGACATGTATCACCCTGACTCCCCTGTGCTCTGTGGCAGGCATGTATCACCCTGACTCCCCTGTGCTCTGTGGCAGACATGTATCACCCTGACTCCCCTGTGCTCTGTGGCAGGCATGTATCACCCTGACTCCCCTGTACTCTGTGGCAGACATGTATCACCCTGACTCCCTTGTACTCTGTGGCAGGCATGTATCACCCTGACTCCCCTGTGCTCTGTGGCAGACATGTATCACCCTGACTCCCCTGTGCTCTGTGGCAGACATGTATCACCCTGACTCCCCTGTGCTCTGTCACGGACATGTATCACCCTGACTCCCCTGTGCTCTGTGGCAGACATGTATCACCCTGACTCCCCTGTGCTCTGTGGCAGACATGTATCACCCTGACTCCCCTGTGCTCTGTCACGGACATGTATCACCCTGACTCCCCTTTACTCTGTGGCAGTCATGTATCACCCTGACTCCCCTGTGCTCTGTGGCAGACATGTATCACCCTGACTCCACTGTACTCTGTGACAGACATGTATCACCCTGACTCCCCTGTGCTCTGTGGCAGACATGTATCACCCTGACTCCCCTGTGCTCTGTGGCAGACATGTATCACCCTGACTCCCCTTTACTCTGTGGCAGTCATGTATCACCCTGACTCCCCTGTGCTCTGTGGCAGACATGTATCACCCTGACTCCCCTGTACTCTGTGACAGACATGTATCACCCTGACTCCCCTGTGCTCTGTGGCAGACATGTATCACCCTGACTCCCCTGTGCTCTGTGGCAGTCATGTGTCACCCTGACTCCCCTGTGCTTTGTGGCAGACATGTGTCACCCTGACTCCCCTGTGCTCTGTGGCAGACATGTATCACCCTGACTCCCCTGTGCTCTGTGGCAGACATGTATCACCCTGACTCCCCTGTGCTCTGTGGCAGACATGTATCACCCTGACTCCCCTGTGCTCTGTGGCAGACATGTATCACCCTGACTCCCCTTTACTCTGTGGCAGTCATGTGTCACCCTGACTCCCCTGTGCTCTGTGGCAGACATGTATCACCCTGACTCCCCTTTACTCTGTGGCAGTCATTTGTCACCCTGACTCCCCTGTGCTCTGTGGCAGACATGTATCACCCTGACTCCCCTGTGCTCTGTGGCAGGCATGTATTACCCTGACTCCCCTGTACTCTGTGGCAGGCATGTATCACCCTGACTCCCCTGTGCTCTGTGGCAGACATGTGTCACCCTGACTCCCCTGTGCTCTGTGGCAGACGTGTCACCCTGACTCCCCTGTGCTCTGTGGCAGACATGTGTCACCCTGACTCCCCTGTGCTCTGTGGCAGACATGTATCACCCTGACTCCCCTTTACTCTGTGGCAGTCATGTATCACCCTGACTCCCCTGTGCTCTGTGGCAGACATGTATCACCCTGACTCCCCTGTGCTCTGTGGCAGACATGTATCACCCTGACTCCCCTGTGTTCTGTGGCAGACATGTATCACCCTGACTCCCCTGTGCTCTGTGGCAGACATGTATCACCCTGACTCCCCTGTGCTCTGTGGCAGACATGTATCACCCTGACTCCCCTGTGCTCTGTGGCAGACATGTATCACCCTGACTCCCCTGTACTCTGTGACAGACATGTATCACCCCGACTCCCCTGTGCTCTGTGGCAGACATGTATCACCCTGACTCCCCTGTGCTCTGTGACAGACATGTATCACCCTGACTCCCCTGCAGTGTCAGAAAAGTGGTTCCACGATCTAAGTTCGCTGGACAATTTTTTTACCAGCGGCGGACACATTTTTTCATGCGTATACCAGTATTTTTGGCGTAATTTTTGATACGCGTTCCTACACAATCCATTTTCATATATGCCAGTATGTGCATATATTATTATGTGGAAAGTTGATGAATCGTCAGTCGTATTTCCTGTACAGATATGGTCTAAGATCTTGGTGTCAGTCGGGGTCCGAGACTCCCGGGTCGTATGTTAAAAAGGTACCTTGTATCGTTGCATATGCGTATATGGGCAACTGGACTCACGTCTCAGTCTAAAGTACTGCCGTCTTTTGCATAACGTGTGTGTAGTGTCCCAGTGTTATCTATGGCCCCGATGGCGATGGTATCGGTGGCGGGGTTGTAACCTGAATACGCAAAAACGTTTTGGGAGGTTTTAAAAGTTTTTGGTTTAATTTTGGGAAAAGTACCAGTTTTCCTTCCCTACACCACTGCAGAAATTTCGGATGTTGGGATTTTGGAGGTTCCGCCTTACGTTTTTTTTATTTACAATTTGTGTCGCATTACTATCACGTTCCGGACATTGTTCGGAAAGTCAAGTCTCAGTCTATTTGTTATGCTCGTCAGCCATTTGCACTCGCAGACTAAACAAAATCATTATTTACAGCCAAAGTTTTCACGGCACAAAACTTCTAAGTTCAGAAAAATGGAGAAACGGGCCACTTTCTGACACTGCTCTCCTGTGCTCTGTGGCAGGCATGTATCACCCTGACTCCCCTTTACTCTGTGGCAGACATGTATCACCCTGACTCCCCTTTACTCTGTGGCAGGCATGTATTACCCTGACTCCCCTGTGCTTTGTGGCAGGCATGTATCACCCTGACTCCCCTGTACTCTGTGGCAGACATGTATCACCCTGACTCCCCTGTACTCTGTGGCAGACATGTATCACCCTGACTCCCCTGTGCTCTGTGGCAGACATGTATCACCCTGACTCCCCTGTGCTCTGTGGCAGACATGTATCACCCTGACTCCCCTGTGCTCTGTGGCAGACATGTATCACCCTGACTCCCCTGTGCTCTGTCACGGACATGTATCACCCTGACTCCCCTGTGCTCTGTGGCAGACATGTATCACCCTGACTCCCCTGTGCTCTGTGGCAGACATGTGTCACCCTGACTCCCCTGTGCTCTGTGGCAGACATGTATCACCCTGACTCCCCTGTGCTCTGTGGCAGGCATGTATCACCCTGACTCCCCTGTGCTCTGTGGCAGACATGTATCACCCTGACTCCCCTGTGCTCTGTGGCAGACATGTATCACCCTGACTCCCCTGTACTCTGTGGCAGACATGTATCACCCTGACTCCCCTGTACTCTGTCACGGACATGTATCACCCTGACTCCCCTCTGCTCTGTGGCAGACATGTGTCACCCTGACTCCCCTGTGCTCTGTGGCAGACATGTATCACCCCGACTCCCCTGTGCTCTGTGGCAGGCATGTATCACCCTGACTCCCCTGTACTCTGTCACGTACATGTATCACCCTGACTCCCCTCTGCTCTGTGGCAGGCATGTATCACCCTGACTCCCCTGTGCTCTGTGGCAGGCATGTATCACCCTGACTCAGTGTCAGCAAAGTGGTTACGCGATCTAAGTTCGCGGAACAAATTTTTCGCCAGCGGGGGAACAATTTTTTTTTAGGCGTATACCAGTAATTTTCGCATAATTTGTTATACGAGTTTCTACACAACCTATTTTAATATATGCCAATATGTGCATATTAGGCCGGGTCATGCAAAACAGATTTCAGATTAATAGTGAAATTATCATGCGCTATGTCATTACAAGCTTACATGATTTTTTTTTATAAAAAAATGGAGGTGCCAACCGGCCTCTTTTTAGTGACACTTTTGCCAATTTCTTTCGTCAATATCGTACATTTTGTCATGAATAATTTTTTTACGTTTTTTTAAATATCATTTTCGAATTCTCCGTATACTGGTTGACAGCCGTAGTGATTTTCATAAAGTTATTGTATATAATTAATAAACTAAAAAACATGACCTTTTCCTCGAAAATGTGAAAATCCAATGTTATCCAAATGTTATTATTATGTTGTAATATTTCGGCCACAGGCCTTTATCAAACAGTAAAACATTTCGACACGACGTTTTCCTAACTGCCTCTTTAAATACAAAATAATGCTTCACAATCGTGACAATTGCTTCGATCGCACCACCTACAAAATATTTATCTTCCATCGCATACCGATGGAGTGTCGAAATGTTTTACTGTTTGATAAAGGCCTGTGGCCGAAATATTACAACATAATAATAACATTTGGATAACATTGGATTTTCACATTTTCGAGGAAAAGGTCATGTTTTTTAGTTTATTAATTATATCAAATATGTTCCTCGCACAAGCACTAAACTCTATAAAGTTATTATATACATTGAAGCTGTTTCTCAGCATTTCCGGTAAGGATTTTAATGCACACGCTCGCAGCGCCATCTATTGAGCGGAATTGCAGTATATGTACTAGGTGCAGTTTTCCGGCTGCGGAGGCCTGCAGAGAGGCTCCACACGCGATGAAATGCAATACCAACAGGTCAACTCAGTGGCAAGGACGCAGGGTCCAGGGGGCAGGGGGCAGCCCCCCCCCCATTTTTTTCTTCGTATTTTAACATTACGCCTTATATGGGCGGTGCATGGATAGAATCGACTTCAGAATGCCTCCCCCCCCCCCCCCCCCCCCCCACACACACACACTTTCGGAGGGTTGCGACGCCCTTGCTCAGTGAGAACTGGATCTGGAGACAGGACAGGCGCCGGGCCGAGAGATAGGACAGGTACCGGACCTCACGTCTGGAGGCAGAACAGGTACCGACCCTCACGTCTGGAGACAGGACAGGCACCGGGCCTCATGTCTGGAGATCGGACAGGTACCTGTCCTGTCTCGAGGGGCGGATCAAGGTCATGCAGTCAAATTTGTTTGGCACGTACTCCTCCCCACCCACTTTACATCCATTTTACATGGAGTTAATCTGCTGGTGTTCCATTTCAGTCAGTGGCGGCGGCAGGCATTTTCGGATGGGGAGGGGGCAAAGAAACCCAGGGGGACCCCTCGGCCAAAGGACCCCCTCCCCATGGCCAAAGCCCCCCCCCCAAAAAAAAAAAAGAAGCGCGAAATGGTATCTCCTCGGATTTAGGTCACTATATTCTGCAGGGCCTCTAAATGGTCGCAAAAAAACGTTGGACAATCCATGTTGAAGTTTCAGGCCTACCGAGAGCCCCCTTAGGTCGACTGAGGGCCTTCTGTCAGCCTTAGAGGGCCCCTCGTGCTGGCTGGGGGGCACCTCGGGGCACTCGGGTGTCAATTTTTCGATCAAAAAGAAAAAATCGAACCAACTTCTTGAAAAATTATCAACAAATTTACCAATTTACAAATTTATGGGGGAGGGGGGAAATCATATGTTTGCCCCCCCCCCCCCCCCCCCCAAACAAAAATACTTATTGAGTGGGGGGGGGGGGGGACATCTTTCCCCCTGCCCCCCCTTTATCCACCGCCACTATTTTCAGTGCGTGTGGAGATCCTCTGCAGACCTCTGCAGCCGGGAAACTGCACCTCGTGCATAAATTGCAAGTCCGCTCAATAGATGGCGCTGTGAGCGGGTGCCTTAAAATCCTTACAGGAAATGCAGAGAAACAGCTTTATTGTCCACGATAACTCCATGACAATCACTACGGTTGTTAAACAGCATACGGAGAATTCGAAAATGATGTTTAAACAAATTGTAAAAAAATATTGAATGCCTAAATGTACGATATTGACCAAAAAAAATCGCAAAAGTGTCCCCAAAAAGAGGCCGGTTGGCACCTCCAAATTTGATTGTAATTTGTTTAAAAAAAGTAATGTAAGTTTGTAATGATATAGCGCATAATAATTTCACTATTAATCTGTGCATGCTCGCAAAAACCTATCGAATGACCCAGCCTAGTGCATATATTATGATGTGGAAAGTTGATGAATTGTCAGTCTTATTTCCTGTACAGATATGACCTTGGCGTCAATCGGGGACCGAGACTCCCGGGTTGTATGCTAAAAGGTACCTTGTATCGTTGCGTATGCGTATATGGGAAACTGGGCTCAAGTCTCAGTCTAAAGTACTGCCGTCTTTTGCATAACGTGTTTTAGTGTTCCAGGGTTATCAATGGCCCCGATGACGATGTTATAGGTGGGGGTTGTAACCCGAATACGCTAAAACTTTTGGGAAGGTTTTACAAAGTTTTTGGTTTATTTTTTTTGGGAAAAATACCAGTTTTCCTTCCCTAAATCACTGCAGAAATTTCGGATGTTGGGAATTTGGAGGTTCCGCCTTACGAAATTTGTTGACAATTTGTGTCGCATCACTGGCACGTTCCGGCCATTGTTCGGAAAGTTAAGTCTCAGTCTATTTTATGCTCATCAGCCATTTGCACCCGCAGATTTAAAAAACATTTACAGTCAAAGTTTTCACGGAACAAAACTTCCAAGTTCAGAAAAATGGAGAAACGGACCACTTTTCTGACACTGCCCTGACTCCCCTGTGCTCTGTGGCAGGCATGTATCACCCTGACTCCCCTGTGCTCTGTGGCAGACATGTATCACCCTGACTCTCCTGTGCTCTGTGGCAGACATGTATCACCCTGACTCCCCTGTACTCTGTGGCAGACATGTATCACCCTGACTCCCCTGTGCTCTGTGGCAGACATGTATCACCCTGACTCTCCTGTGCTCTGTGGCAGACATGTATCACCCTGACTCCCCTGTGTTCTGTGGCAGACATGTATCACCCTGACTCCCCTGTGCTCTGTGGCAGACATGTCTGTGCTCTGTGGCAGACTCCCCTGTGCTCTGTGGCAGACATGTATCACCCTGACTCCCCTGTGCTCTGTGGCAGACATGTGTCACCCTGACTCTCCTGTGCTCTGCGGCAGACATGTATCACCCTGACTCCCCTTTACTCTGTGGCAGACATGTATCATCCTGACTCCCCTGTGCTCTGTGGCAGGCATGTATCACCCTGACTCCCCTGTACTCTGTGGCAGGCATGTATCACCCTGACTTCCCTGTGCTCTGTGGCAGACATGTATCACCCTGACTCTCCTGTGCTCTGTGGCAGACATGTATCACCCTGACTCCCCTGTGCTCTGTGGCAGACATGTATCACCTTGACTCCCCTGTGCTCTGTGGCAGACATGTATCACCCTGACTCCCCTGTACTCTGTGGCAGACATGTATCACCCTGACTCTCCTGTGCTCTGTGGCAGACATGTATCACCCTGACTCCCCCTGTGCTCTGTCACGGCTCGTTGGAAGGGTTCGGAGGTGTCAAACTACGGGAGATGCACCGTTCTAAAGCTGAGCTCACGCGGAATTCAGCGATGCAAATTTTTCAAAAATCCATTGAGCGCCTTTCTTGTAATTGACATTGTGTCCGAAATCGCGCCCCTTCGTTTGGCCAGGGCTATCGCGTATTGTATGACGAAAATGGAGACCAATGACATGTCTACCGATTCGTCATGCTCTGCACGTCAAGGTCTCATAGAATGCAAAGCCATTAGATGGTTTGGTTTGTTGCACGGCTGCATCAAAGCCAAGCGCTCCCGGTGTCGGCACTAAGAAGCACTCCTTCCCGCGCCTCACGCGCAGAATCGCCCCTCGCGACACGCGAGCTGAGCACTGCGCACCGCCGACCCGGCTTACGGAGCGGGCTCTAGACCAGTCACGGACAAACGGTGCATCGCCTGTTGAAAAACCTAGCTCTGTCCACTAGCCTAGCTATCCTAGGAGATCGTGACAAATTTCCAGCCACCTCCGATCGTTACAAATGGTACTTTTGGACAATTTTATGCACCACATTTGCCTAACGTAGCCTCTGACCGGGACTGGGCGCCGGCCCGGCTCAGCCAACTTCGAGGCTGCACACGATGTGACGTCAGAGGCCACGGCACGGCCGCCGCCGACCGGCTAGCCGGTCAGGGTCAGGTCATGACCGGCGGCGGCCGCGCCGTGGCCTCTGACGTCACATCGTGTACAGCCTCGAAGCTGGCCGGGCCGGCGCCCAGTCCCGGTCAGAGGCTATGTTAGGCAAATGTGGTGCATGCAATTGTCCAAAAGTACCATTTGTAACGATCGTAGGTGGCTGGAAATTTGTCACGATCTCCTTGGATACTAGGCTAGTGGACAGAGCTAGGCTTTTGCAACAGGCGATGTACCGTTTGTCCGTGACTGGCCGAGGGCCTGCTCCGTAAGTCGGGTCGGCGGTGCGCAGTGCTCAGCTCGCGTGTCGCGAGGGGCGATTCTGCGCGTGAGGCGCGGGAGGGAGTGCTTCTTAGTGCCGACACCGGGAGCGCTTGGCTTTGATGCAGCCGTGCAACAAACCAAACCATCTAATGGCTTTGCATTCTATGGGACCTTGACGTGCAGAGCATGACGAATCGGTAGACATTTCATTGCAGTGTCCTAGCATTGGGAAATTTGGGTGGAAAACGACACCCTATGGATACAATTTTTGCCACTCTTTTTCCTGAGTTTTACTGTGAATTTTCCACTCCTTATTTGAAAATGTATTGGATAATGGGAAACCTGATACTGATTTATGGATGTATTGATAGGGACAGCCTGTGGATGGAGAGACAGGTAAGCATTGGCATAGGTAATAACTAATTTTGGTGATCAGGTAATTAGGTGATAAAGCCTGGTACATACATATGCTTTTTGGTTGAATTTTTCACTCTGTATACTTATTTTTAGTCAGACTTTTCCACTCCGCACCCCAGCTCCAAAGCAATTCTAGGAGCCTGTGTCATTGGTCTGCATTTTCGCCATACCATAGCCCTGGCCAAACGAAAAGGACGCGATTTTGGGCAAAATGTCGATTTAAAAAAGTCGCTCGATGGATTTTTGAAAAATTTACATCGCTGAAATCTGCGTGAGCTCAGCTTTAGAATGGTGCATTTCCCGTAGTTTGACACCTCCGAACCCTTCCAACAAACTGTGCTGTGGCAGTCATGTATCACCCCGACTCCCCTGTGCTCTGTGGCAGACATGTATCGCCCTAACTCCCCTGTACTCTGTGGCAGACATGTATCACCCTCACTCCCCTGTGCTCTGTGGCAGACATGTATCACCCTCACTCCCCTGTACTCTGTGGCAGTCATGTGTCACCCTGACTCCCCTGTGCTTTGTGGCAGACATGTGTCACCCTGACTCCCCTGTGCTTTGTGGCAGACATGTATCACCCTGACTCCCCTGTGCTCTGTGGCAGACATGTATCACCCTGACTCCCCTTTACTCTGTGGCAGACATGTGTCACCCTGACTCCCCTGTGCTCTGTGGCAGGCATGTATCGCCCTAACTCCCCTGTGCTCTGTGGCAGGCATGTATCACCCTGACTCCCCTGTGCTCTGCGGCAGACATGTATCACCCTGACTCCCCTGTGCTCTGTGGCAGGCATGTATCACCCTGACTCCCCTGTACTCTGTGGCAGGCATGTGTCACCCTGACTCCCCTGTGCTCTGTGGCAGACACGTATCACCCTGACTCCCCTGTGCTCTGTGGCAGACA
This sequence comes from Chirona hameri, assembly GCA_036785665.1. NCBI lineage: Eukaryota > Metazoa > Arthropoda > Thecostraca > Balanomorpha > Balanidae > Chirona > Chirona hameri. Next base: position 156,400 of record JAXIVJ010000311.1, on the reverse strand, counting down.
TGTATCACCCTGACTCCCTTGTGCTCTGTGGCAGATATGTATCACCCTGACTCCCCTCTGCTCTGTGGCAGGCATGTATCGACGACGACCTGGACATGGTGGAGTTTCTGGTTCAAAACGGCGCCGACCTGAACCGGGGCGACAACGAGGGCTGGACGCCGCTGCACGCCACCTCGTCTTGCGGCGTGCTCAGTATAGCCAAGTACGTCTGCCCTCCCTGTGCCGGGCCGCGCCGCCGCACCGCTCCGCCGGGAGGCGGTGTTGGCTGAGGCGGCCGAATATCCTGTACAGTCCATCCCCACCGGGAACTACCCTCGTATCTTGCCACGGCATGATGCAAAAATAATTATGGTGAAATGCTAAAAGGTAAGGAATACTTAATTGGTAAAGGTCACACTACTCACTAGCTGTATGATAGTACGCCTGGCATTTGGTGCTGACTGCTGAGAGTTTCAGGTGACAAAGTTACGCCTTGCTGCAGCTGGGATTGGGCCGGGAAGGGGTGTGCTAAGTGACCTTTATCGGCACGAGGGGTGGAGCCGCGGATGAGAGCTTGGCCAGGGACTGTCGCCCTGTTGGCACTGGGATAGGAGATTCGAGCTGACGGAATCCCACCTGATTGGTGGCAGCGTTGCGTCCGGCAGACTGAGCAATGCGCGACCCCAGGAGGGTATGTAGTGCGATGGCAGCGGCCCAGGTGGGCCGGCGGCACCGGCCCGGCGTCGCACCGCACGGCAAGGCGGCACCCATCGGCCATGATCCTGTAGCCAACAGGCGCGGCACCAACTCCCGGCAATTATGTTGCTTTGCGATGGAATTGCATATGTGCTTTGAACATGCCTGTATTAGTTTGAAATAGTTGATATTAATTGCCGAGGTTATGACGTGATCGGACTATAAGATGCTGATTCGGACTGTCGGTATTCCTGCGGGTGCAGCTGACGTGAGTTGTCCTTCACTCTGTCCCATCCATGCATCGAGTAGGAGTGTGATGACAGAGCCGCGCTTGCCTCTATAGTGTAGGAGTGTGATGACAGAGCCGCGCTTGCCTCTATAGTGTAGGAGTGTGATGACAGAGCCGCGCTTGCCTCTATAGTGTAGGAGTGTGATGACAGAGCCGCGCTTGCCTCTATCGAGTAGGAGTGTGATGACAGAGCCGCGCTTGCCTCTATCGAGTAGGAGTGTGATGACAGAGCCGCGCTTGCCTCTATCGAGTAGGAGTGTGATGACAGAGCCGCGCTTGCCTCCGAGCTGTGGGTATGCCTGAGCTGCAGCAGCTTGGGAAGCTGATGGCTGTAGATGTGGCCTTGTAGAAAAACAGCTGCGCACGGCAGCAACGGCTACATCCGAGGCGCTATGAAGCACACGGCGGCGGCCTGGCTGCCGGCCACGCGGGAGATGCGCGGCTGCCCGGCCCATCACTGTGTGCCCGCTTTCCACGCCGTCCTATGCAGTGGTGCAGCGGAGGCGGGACTAGAGCCGTGCAGCGGAGGCGGGACTAGAGCCGTGCGCTCGCACAGCGTTGGCTGCGAGGCTGCTGGCCAAGGGTGAGAAGCACGAGCTGCGAGTCCCTGACCTGCATCGGGTGGGCGGGAGCCGCTGCTGTCGGTGGCCGCAGTGCGACTCGCCCGACTGCAGGGCGGGGTGGTGCTGCACTGCTGGGAGGAGGGGCCGGCGACGCCCGCAACACACACTGCTGGGCACACACTGTGCGGCCGCCCGCTGGGTACCATCGCGCACAGACCAGAAGACGTGTGGAGCGACAACGTGATGGCGGCCCTGGCGGTCGCCACCAGGTCCCTCCAGAGCCGCTCGGCTATATCCACCGTGTAGCTGAATGGAGGCGACCCAACGACAGTAGCTGTGCGTGTGCGTGTGCGTGTGCGTGTGCGTGTGCGTGTGCGTGTGCGTGTGCGTGTGCGTGTGCGTGTGCGTGTGCGTGTGCGTGTGCGTGTGCGTGTGCGTGTGCGTGTGCGTGTGTGTGTGTGTGTGTGTGTGTGTGTGTGTGTGTGTGTGTGTGTGCGTGTGCGTGTGTGCTGCTGACTTGTGCTGACCTGGCTCTGTCTGCTGCCGCAGGTATCTGATAGACCAGGGCGCCGATGTGGCGGCGGTCAACAATGACGGGGAGCTGCCGATGGACCTGTGCATATCGCCCGAGACGGACGACGTAGCCGATATGCTGCAGCGGGAGATCAACATCCGAGGTGAGAGACCAGTGCGCGCCGCCCGACCGACACGTCTGTGGCACCGCCGTCCCTGCTGTGTCCCTGATGGAGAGACGTTCTGATGGCCGGCTGGATGCTACCAGACACTGGTGTCATCCTCTCTGTCTTGTACTGACTGTGAGATGTACTGGAGTTAAAGGGGATACCTGCACTTCATTGAGGCCTGTGAAGCTGGGTTGCTGTGTTGTCTGTAGTTTTGTACGGAGCTGCCCGAATCACCCGACTCAGTCGATTGGAGTGCTTCGTCTGTGTCGGTCAAATCCTGTCTTTTGGGGCACACAGTGGTCTGCAAGCAGCAACTTTGTCGGTGTATGTGACCCAGTGCTGACTGCTTTTGACTGTGTTCTGCCTCTGACTGTGTCTGTCACTGGGTACTGACTGTGCCTGTGCCTGTCAATGGGTACTGACTGTGACTGTGCCTGTCACTGGGTACTGACTGTGACTGTTCCTGTCACTGGGTACTGACTGTGACTGTTCCTGTCACTGGGTACTGACTGTGACTGTGTCTGTCACTGGGTACTGACTGTGACTGTTCCTGTCACTGGGTACTGACTGTGACTGTGACTGTCACTGAGTACTGACTGTGACTGTGCCTGTCACTGGGTACTGACTGTGACTGTGCCTGTCACTGGGTACTGACTGTGACTGTCACTGGGTACTGACTGTGCCTGTCACTGGGTACTGACTGTGACTGTTCCTGTCACTGGGTACTGACTGTGACTGTTCCTGTCACTGGGTACTGACTGTGACTGTGCCTGTCACTGGGTACTGACTGTGACTGTGCCTGTCACTGGGTACTGACTGTGACTGTGACTGGGTACTGACTGTGACTGTCACTGGGTACTGACTGTGACTGTTCCTGTCACTGGGTACTGACTGTGACTGTGTCTGTCACTGGGTACTGACTGTGACTGTGCCTGTCACTGGGTACTGACTGTGACTGTGCCTGTCACTGGGTACTGACTGTGACTGTGCCTGTCACTGGGTACTGACTGTGACTGTGCCTGTCACTGGGTACTGACTGTGACTGTGCCTGTCACTGGGTACTGACTGTGACTGTTCCTGTCACTGGGTACTGACTGTGACTGTGCCTGTCACTGGGTACTGACTGTGACTGTGCCTGTCACTGGGTACTGACTGTGACTGTGCCTGTCACTGGGTACTGACTGTGACTGTGCCTGTCACTGGGTACTGACTGTGACTGTGCCTGTCACTGGGTACTGACTGTGACTGTGCCTGTCACTGGGTACTGACTGTGACTGTGCCTGTCACTGGGTACTGACTGTGACTGTGACTGGGTACTGACTGTGATTGTGACTGTGCCTGTCACTGGGTACTGACTGTGACTGTGCCTGTCACTGGGTACTGACTGTGACTGGTCCTGTCACTGGGTACTGACTGTGATTGTGCCTGTCACTGGGTACTGACTGTGACTGTGACTGTGCCTGTCACTGGGTACTGACTGTGATTGTGCCTGTCACTGGGTACTGACTGTGACTGTTCCTGTCACTGGGTACTGACTGTGACTGTTCCTGTCACTGGGTACTGACTGTGACTGTGCCTGTCACTGGGTACTGACTGTGACTGTGACTGGGTACTGACTGTGATTGTGACTGTGCCTGTCACTGGGTACTGACTGTGACTGTGCCTGTCACTGGGTACTGACTGTGACTGTGACTGGGTACTGACTGTGATTGTGACTGTGCCTGTCACTGGGTACTGACTGTGACTGTGCCTGTCACTGGGTACTGACTGTGACTGTGCCTGTCACTGGGTACTGACTGTGACTGTGCCTGTCACTGGGTACTGACTGTGACTGTGCCTGTCACTGGGTACTGACTGTGACTGTGCCTGTCACTGGGTACTGACTGTGACTGTGCCTGTCACTGGGTACTGACTGTGACTGTGACTGGGTACTGACTGTGATTGTGACTGTGCCTGTCACTGGGTACTGACTGTGACTGTGCCTGTCACTGGGTACTGACTGTGACTGTGCCTGTCACTGGGTACTGACTGTGACTGTGCCTGTCACTGGGTACTGACTGTGACTGTGCCTGTCACTGGGTACTGACTGTGACTGTGCCTGTCACTGGGTACTGACTGTGACTGTGCCTGTCACTGGGTACTGACTGTGACTGTGCCTGTCACTGGGTACTGACTGTGACTGTGACTGGGTACTGACTGTGATTGTGACTGTGCCTGTCACTGGGTACTGACTGTGACTGTGCCTGTCACTGGGTACTGACTGTGACTGTGCCTGTCACTGGGTACTGACTGTGACTGTGACTGGGTACTGACTGTGATTGTGACTGTGCCTGTCACTGGGTACTGACTGTGACTGTGCCTGTCACTGGGTACTGACTGTGACTGTGCCTGTCACTGGGTACTGACTGTGACTGTGCCTGTCACTGGGTACTGACTGTGACTGTGCCTGTCACTGGGTACTGACTGTGACTGTGCCTGTCACTGGGTACTGACTGTGACTGGTCCTGTCACTGGGTACTGACTGTGATTGTGCCTGTCACTGGGTACTGACTGTGACTGTGACTGTGCCTGTCACTGGGTACTGACTGTGATTGTGCCTGTCACTGGGTACTGACTGTGACTGTTCCTGTCACTGGGTACTGACTGTGACTGTTCCTGTCACTGGGTACTGACTGTGACTGTGCCTGTCACTGGGTACTGACTGTGACTGTGACTGGGTACTGACTGTGATTGTGACTGTGCCTGTCACTGGGTACTGACTGTGACTGTGACTGTCACTGGGTACTGACTGTGACTGTGCCTGTCACTGGGTACTGACTGTGCCTGTGCCTGTGCCTGTGCCTGTGCCTGTGCCTGTGCCTGTGCCTGTGCCTGTGCCTGTGCCTGCCCTGAATATGTGCCTGTGTCGGCGGCGCTTGGCAGGGATCGACTGCGAGGCGGCCCGCACGGAGGAGGAGAACCGGCTGCTCTCTGACGCACGCCAGTGGATCAACTCCGGCCAGATCATGGAGCAGCCCCACCCCAAGACCGGTGCCACCGGACTGCACGTGGCCGCCGCCAAGGGATACATCCGCGCCATGCAGTGAGTGGCCCGCCGTCACCCCCCGCCGGACCGTGGCAGGGTGGACGGGCGGGCTCTGACATGGGATTTACTGCACTGACTGACCCCGCCGTCACCCCCCGCCGGACCGTGACAGGGTGGACGGGCGGGCTCTGACATGGGATTTACTGAACTGACTGACCCCGCCGTCACCCCCCGCCGGACCGTGACAGGGTGGACGGGCGGGCTCTGACATGGGATTTACTGAACTGACTGACCCCGCCGTCACCCCCCGCCGGATCGTGGCAGGGTGGACGGGCGGGCTCTGACATGGGATTTACTGAACTGACTGACCCCGCCGTCACCCCCCGCCGGACTGTGACAGGGTGGACGGGCGGGCTCTGACATGGGATTTACTGAACTGACTGACCCCGCCGTCACCCCCGCCGGACCGTGGCAGGGTGGACGGGCGGGCTCTGACATGGGATTTACTGAACTGACTGACCCCGCCGTCACCCCCCGCCGGACCGTGACAGGGTGGACGGGCGGGCTCTGACATGGGATTTACTGAACTGACTGATCCCGCCGTCACCCCCCGCCGGACCGTGGCAGGGTGGACGGGCGGGCTCTGACATGGGATTTACTGAACTGACTGACCCCGCCGTCACCCCCCGCCGGACCGTGGCAGGGTGGACGGGCGGGCTCTGACATGGGATTTACTGAACTGACTGACCCCGCCGTCACCCCCCGCCGGACCGTGGCAGGGTGGACGGGCGGGCTCTGACATGGGATTTACTGAACTGACTGACCCCGCCGTCACCCCCCGCCGGACCGTGACAGGGTGGACGGGCGGGCTCTGACATGGGATTTACTGAACTGACTGACCCCGCCGTCACCCCCCGCCGGACCGTGGCAGGGTGGACGGGCGGGCTCTGACATGGGATTTACTGAACTGACTGACCCCGCCGTCACCCCCCGCCGGACCGTGACAGGGTGGACGGGCGGGCTCTGACATGGGATTTACTGAACTGACTGACCCCGCCGTCACCCCCCCCCCCCCCTCCCCCCCGCCGGACTGTGACAGGGTGGACGGGCGGGCTCTGACGTGGCAGAGGACAGGGCGAGAGACGCCCCCCGCCGGACCGTGACAGGGTGGACGGGCGGGCTCTGACATGGGATTTACTGAACTGACTGACCCCGCCGTCACCCCCCGCCGGACTGTGACAGGGTGGACGGGCGGGCTCTGACGTGGCAGAGGACAGGGCGAGAGACGCCCCCCGCCGGACCGTGACAGGGTGGACGGGCGGGCTCTGACATGGGATTTACTGAACTGACTGACCCCGCCGTCACCCCCCGCCGGACTGTGACAGGGTGGACGGGCGGGCTCTGACGTGGCAGAGGACAGGGCGAGAGACGCCCCCCGCCGGACCGTGACGGGGTGGACGGGCGGGCTCTGACGTGGCAGAGGACAGGGCGAGAGACGCCCCCGCCGGACTGTGACAGGGTGGACGGGCGGGCTCTGATGTGGCAGAGGACAGGGCGAGAGACGCCCCCGCCGGACCGTGACAGGGTGGACGGGCGGGCTCTGACGTGGCAGAGGACAGGGCGAGAGACGCCCCCCGCCGGACCGTGACAGGGTGGACGGGCGGGCTCTGACATGGGATTTACTGAACTGACTGACCCCGCCGTCACCCCCCGCCGAACTGTGACAGGGTGGACGGGCGGGCTCTGACGTGGCAGAGGACAGGGCGAGAGACGCCCCCCGCCGGACCGTGACGGGGTGGACGGGCGGGCTCTGACGTGGCAGAGGACAGGGCGAGAGACGCCCCCCGCCGGACTGTGACAGGGTGGACGGGCGGGCTCTGATGTGGCAGAGGACAGGGCGAGAGACGCCCCCGCCGGACCGTGACAGGGTGGACGGGCGGGCTCTGACGTGGCAGAGGACAGGGCGAGAGACGCCCCCCGCCGGACCGTGACAGGGTGGACGGGCGGGCTCTGACGTGGCAGAGGACAGGGCGAGATACGCCCCCGCCGGACCGTGACAGGGTGGACGGGCGGGCTCTGATGTGGCAGAGGACAGGGCGAGAGACGCCCCCGCCGGACCGTGACAGGGTGGACGGGCGGGCTCTGATGTGGCAGAGGACATAGCGAGAGACGCCCCCCGCCGGACCGTGACAGGGTGGACGGGCGGGCTCTGACGTGGCAGAGGACAGGGCGAGAGACGCCCTGCTGGTCTGATTCTGGTAATCAACTGCTGAATAGTACAGAACTACAGACTAGTTATGTTGTGGCTTTGACATTCCGCAATGACATGTGTACAATGTTGGTGAGGAAGCTGGTGACCATCTAACACAATATGTGACTAAAACAGTGCAGTTGTATATTGAGCCAGCCAATGTGTGTTTGATCTGTGAGGTGGGTGGCAGTGCGGTTGCTCCCGTCGTGGCCGACCACCGCCTGCCTACCTGCTCCGTTAGCTGCCGCCGCTGCTTCCCAGCCACCGTGGCCTCCGAACCTAGTCTTCCGCACGTCCTCTCAAACTGTACGGTCATAGTATGTACATCACCAGCAGCAGCGTGGTGTAGCGGTGCATGGCGGCTGTAGATGTGGCGCTGCCTGTGCCCAGCCTGCTCTGTTGCCTGTCGTGCTCCTGGTGGCCCATCGGTCGTCTCCGTGGTCTCCGCACGGTGACTGCGGTACCGGCGCTACGTGGGTCTGACGGAGCGGCGGCTCAGAGCCGCAGATCTCTGCCGGTACTCTGCCAACACTCACCACCTCCTGCCTAGTTTGACTCTGACCCCGGCTCACTCCGCCCTCAGCCTGCTGCTCCGCTGCGGCGCCGACATCAACGCGCAGGACTACGACGGCTGGACGCCGCTGCACGCCGCCGGCTACTGGGCGCAGCGCGAGGCATGCGAATTGCTCGCCGAGAACCTCTGCAACATGGACATCAAAAACTATCGGGTCAGACAGGGAGACGCGGCGGCGGACGGTTGGGGGGGGGGGGGGGCGGTCAGCGGTGACCGGTGACCGGCAATGGCCGGTACGGCCGTCCGCGGCTGCAGCCGTCGGGAAATGGCAGCAGGCTGATGCTGTTTCATTTTATTTTACTTTTTGGGGTGATGTTTTTCGTGGAACATCTGCTCTATGCTGATTCCTTAACTAGATGTAGTTGGCTTCTCTGTTTGTTTTCTGGGCGGAGTTGGTAACTGACTGAGCGTCTCCGCCGCGTAGTGATCTGAAAACCATACATTTGGGTGGAAAATGAACCCTAAATTAAATATTTTTCACCTAAAAAAATCTTAAAGCCGAGTGTTCACCTCCGGTGGCCGTGAATTCGAATGTCGGGTGACCATTGTATGTGAATCAACACCATTATTTAAACTGATGTTTTAATTTAGTAAACATACGTCATTTTAAAGAAAGGACAGCAGGCTTCAAAAACACAAAAATACTGAAAAACATGCATACATAATTGGTTAGGTTGGCAGAGGAATATCGTGAAAATCAGTTGTGTTACGGCATACCGTTCACAATTTAGTAGCCTCGTAAAAACGAGGTCGATTGGCACCCCGTTAGATCTTAACGCCAATAGCATAATCAACTGATCGGCCGCGGAAATATCATATTCAACTGATCGGCCGCGGAAATATCACAATCAACTGATCGGCCGCGGAAATATCACAATCAACTGATCGGCCGCGGAAATATCACAATCAACTGATCGGGCGCGGAAATATCATGATCAACTGATCGGCCGCGGAAATATCATGATCAACTGATCGGCCGCGGAAATATCACAATCAACTGATCGGCCGCGGAAATATCACAATCAACTGATCGGGCGCGGAAATATCATGATCAACTGATCGGCCGCGGAAATATCATGATCAACTGATCGGCCGCGGAAATATCACAATCAACTGATCGGGCGCGGAAATATCATGATCAACTGATCGGCCGCGGAAATATCATGATCAACTGATCGGCTGCGGAAATATAATCAACTGATCGGCCTTGGAAATATCATAATCACCTGATCGGCCGCGGAAATATCATAATCACCTGATCGGCCGCGGAAATATCATAATCACCTGATCGGCCTTGGAAATATCATAATCAACTGATCGGCCTTGGAAATATCATAATCACCTGATCGGCCGCGGAAATAGATGCCTAGAACTGATACACAAATATTGTAGAATCCTGATGCATACTATAAATAAGTGCATTTTTTTGCATTTGAATGAAACCCAACCATTTGCATTATGTGGACTGTAATTAGGCAGTCTTGGTGTACAATCCACCTCATCATTGATCACATTTCTGGGAAGATATCTATATTAGAACATGTAGGTACTTGAAAAAGTTCGAGTTATGTTAGATGGTGGTGTGTCAGAATAACAAATAATATTACTTCTGTGTGCCAGGTTTTAAATCTCCTGATTTTGGAAACTTTGACATTGTTTCAGCCCATTATTTTAATGTATTCATGCTATTAATTTTCCACTTTGCAATTGTGGTTACTTTGTTGTTTCATGCCAATGCTGGATTTGGTCTGAAATTTAAAATGCTTACTCTTGTCATGTGTTTTTTTTGTATTCTTGAAGCTGCAACATATGCATTTGTTGAGACATTCTCACAACAAAGCCCGGCCTAACCATAAATAAGGGTCACTCAAGAACTTGCAAGGCTGCTTATAAGGCAGCATTTAAAAATGAAATGGTTTATGGTTGAACATGGCAGTGACTGAAAGGGAAATAATGACCTTTTGGTTTTGTTAGCTACAATTTCTTTGGCTACCGTTATGGTATTGAAATGATGTGATCTGAATTTAAGAATTAAATATAATTATTCCCTAATTCGAAGTTGGAAGTTTGGGAAAATTAATGATCGGTATTTTCCCTCCACTATTGGAAAGCGACACATCTCTGGCGCTTTTGTATCAATCTGTTCAACGTTGTTGAATGGGCACTTGAAACAAATCGCCGACACTAAATAGGTCGCCGTCGACGTGCATCGATGAGCTTCCGATTGAATTGCCAGTTTTGTTTTCTTCAATGGTTGGTAATTGTAAAGGATGGGCGGGTATATAATCACAACAAGCAGAACACAAAATATATTTTCCACACCATTGCGTAAAAAAACTACGGGAAAAGCCCGGAGTTTGATGGGAACCGAAAAGTACTTGGCAATAACAGGTCGTTAAAAGTGTGGAACACTTATCAAAATTAACTTGAAATATCTCGGAAGGAATTTTTATATGCAAAATGTGATGAATTTACATCATATTTTGGCCTCTTCTGTCGATTTCAAGTGCTTACTCCATTTTTGTGGGAAAAGGTCATTATTTCCCTTTAATGATCATGATCTGACATGATGAAAACTGTGCAGCATATTCCTTTTACTGAAGTAGCATGTGTGGTAATTTTACTGAGGTGGTTCCAAACGTATAAAACACATGTCGATTAGTAAGCCAATTGTTATTAATTTGTACCTGATGAGCGGCCATTCTGTAACTCCCTGATGACAGCCTGCTTTAAAGCATTTTCAGACCGCTACCGCCGCGTGTCGCCAGGGTCTGACGGCGTTCGACGTGGCTGATGACGAGGTGCTGACCCTGCTGGAGCAGCTCAAGAACAAACAGGCGATGCTGGCGCGCGAGCGGCCAGAGGTGGCCGAGATCATCAGCCGCCGGCCGCAGCCGCCCTACCGGCGCCGGTCAGTGCAGCCGCCCGCGCCGCCCGCGCCGGGTGCCGGCTGTCGTTATAGCAGGGGCAGGGGTGCGTGCCGTCCGTCATGTAACACCGCTGACGGATGGCAGTCCAGTGTTGGATTTTTCATTTCATGACCTGGTCCCGGAGAGTAAAAATCCATAGGTGGAGAGTGAAATTGTATTGTGAGGCAAGTTACGATTTTCGTTTTTGTTTTAATTATTTTACTTGGAAAGTAAAAAAAAAATCCTGATTTGTAATAGATATTAAATATAGAATGAGGAAAATTGAATTATATTTTAACTGCAATGTCGGTAAGATCAGGCGAAAAGAGAGCAAATTTCCTGAACAAATATGAAGACAGCAAGATTCTTTGGACCCAAAAAGTCCAAACAATGGCCCAAATTCCAAGGCTGGATGGCACATGACAGCTGTCCGCCCACCAGTGTCGATCTCCGGGGGGGGGGGGGGGGGGGGGGGGCTCCCCTCGACACTGCGCCATTACCCTCACATACTTGGCTTCACGCGCATTTCAGTACATCATTTGATTCATGAAGCGACGAAAACCATCTTTCATCTTTTGGGCCATTTAGTCTCTGCGGTTTAACAATTTTGTTTTCATTCTGTTAGCCTGTGAATGGGCATTTTAATCGTTTTGTTTCAGCCTTTTTCAAAGGTCGTCATGTCGGTGTAACGCAATGTGTCAGGCTGTGTTTTCCTGCCCTAAAGCCTGACGGCGGGCGCCAGCTCGGTCTGGTCGTGTGGGTTGTCCCTCCGTCTGACCGTATTGCGGCGCCCTTAATCCGCGAGTTACTGGGGTATGTTTCATAACGCGACCTACGGGGGGGGGGGGGGGGGGGGGTGAGTGCTATTTTTTGCCCCCCCCCCTCGGATCTCCGGAACTATCGGACCGAATGTAAAAATTAAAACGGCATTCGATAGCCCTGGGAAATTTATCGAGGAAACATATTTTGTTTGACCTCCGGGTCACCGATGACGTCACAGGTCAGGTCTAGTACAAAATGTTTGACCGTGTCAAAAGGTCTCGATGGATGGAATTGTCGCGCAAAATTGCTATATTAAACGCATAAGCAGTCGATAAATCGATATGATTCGTGTGTTTGACACTTCTAAGTACCTTTTTTAAGCTGTTTATGACCTTGGGTCAGGTCAAGGTCATCCGAGGGCACGAGGTCAAACGGCAAATTACGGTCATTAGGCGTTGTAACACATGTATAAGGGTTTGTTTTTCGTCTAGAACGCGAAAAATGACCTTAGAACATCGTTTGTTTCATATAAAAAGAAGTAAAAATCAAACACGGAAATGCGTTTTTTATGCATAGTAATGCTGTGAAAGGTGGTCGATTTTTGACATTTAAAGATCATAAGTCAGTCATTTTTGAAGATATCGACTTCAAATTTGGTACACATATTCACCGAACACGTCTCGATCACATATGATCCGGTTTTTTTATAATTCTGATTTTTTTTTGTTGTCAAAACAAAACTAGAACGCGAATTTGGATGTATTTGGATTTCTCCAAAATTTTGAATTAAAAACAATACAAAATCCGAGATAACAGTTTGATAGCCCGGTCTATTTTCAGTAATTTTATTTAAGACAATTGAGTTTATCTCATGCATTGTACCTTTGACAGCGTTTTCCGCAAACCATTATTTTGCAACAAAAACCGAAGAAAATGACGTCACTGACGTCATTCCCGGTTGACCTATCATAACCTCATATTTTTATTTTTGCCAACATGTGTAGAATTGATGTGAGAGAAGGTACTGCAAGTTTCGTGACGATACTTTTGTTCGTTTAGGAGTTATTGTAAAATAACCGGAGGGGGGGGGGGGGCACAAAATAGCCCCCCCCCCCGTAAGTCGCGGGTTAAGCTCCAATGATCATCATCATCACCATCACCGCCTGACCGTGTGACCGAGCGCTCCTCCGTCCGTCAGCTCCTCCGTGTCCCGGATGTCGGCCTCGGAGCGGGCCAGTCAGGTGTCGTGACCCGTCTGACCGTCTGACCGAGCGCCCCTCCGTCCGTCAGCTCCTCCGTGTCCCGGATGTCGGCCTCGGAGCGGGCCAGCCAGGTGTCGCGGGACGCCAGCTCAGAGATGGAGCGGCTGCGGGACCTCCGGATAGAGGACGAGCACGCTGACCAGCCGTCCCGGCCGGCGGACGCCGACCCAGTCGGTCAGTACAGTACTCCGCTCTGCCCGCTCTGCCCGCCCTCCGCAGTGTGTGTGTGTGTGTGTGTGTGCCGTCCTGCTGTGTTAACGCGCGTCGCTCTCTGTCCCAGAGGCAGACTCAGTAAACGCTACGTCTGTTCTATACGGCTTAGAATGCTAAGCTAATAATCATGATAATTTAATGTTACGCCGGTGAGATCGGCGGCTACTCTGTTGACTGGGAGTTAAAGCGATTTATCTCATAACCGTCTAAATAGAGTACATCATAATAGAGTAGTTAAGCCTAAATACATGTGCATGTGACAGGCGCATTACCGCCGAAATAGAGATTTGTGACGCGCCTATGGACGCCGAAGCAGACGGCCAGCTTCTGCGCCGCTCTAGGCGTGGTGTTGCCGTATCGTGCCGTGCCGTTTTGTGTGAAAAGCGGGCCACTACAGCCTCGCCGCCTGCCTGCCTGCCCTGCAGATATGCGGAAGAAAAACCAGCAGCAGCAGCAGCGACCGCAGCGGCCGGCGAGCCAGCCGCCGCCGCCGGCGCCGCCCGCCTTCTCGCCGCGGCCGCCGGACGGGGCCGAGACGGACACGCAGTCGTGGCGCCGGCCGGCCGCCACCCAGCGACTCTCTGCGCCAGACGACACCCGGAGCAGTGAGTAGGCCAAGCATCGGGGCACCGGCACCAGTGAGTGTGCAGGGCACTCAGCCCAGCTGGTGCTGATTGACCGGGCACTGTGACCGGCAGCGGGGGCAGAGAGATCCGACTGCGGCGCGGTGATCGACTGAGGCGTGGCGTGGCTGGCGTAAATCTGCCGTCATCAGCCCTCACCGCCGCTCGGCTGACCGATCTGTTTGCTCTCCCTCCTGCAGACAAGCAGCGCGAGGAGTCGTCCCGCGCGGCTGAGCCGGCCGACACGCGGCGGGTCCAGTCGGCGCCGCCGCCGCCGACGACGTCGGCCGCGCTCAGCCCCACCGCCGGCGCGCCCTCGGAACAAACGGTGTCGGCCACCATCATCCAGTCGCCGCCGGCGTCACCGGTGGCGCCCGGCGCGCCGCCCGCCCGCAGGTCAGTCGGCCGCGGCCGTCACCGAGTGGCGAGGTGCGTCACAGGCCGTCACGGGGCGGCGGTAGAGCGTCATGCAGCGTCACGGGGTCGTGCAGGGCCGCCACGGGGCGGCGTCGGCCGGATCTGTCCACAGAAAACCGCTGACAGCCCGCCGCAGCTGCAGCAGAATGGTGCCCTGCTAATTAATATCAGTGTGGCCATTTGCTGTAGTGCTCTGGTGTGGAAGTGGTGTATACATGTACCGGTTATCAACAGGGAGGATCGCCACTGTTATCTGTAGCGATACTTGTACAGCATAAAGCAAACAATGAGAGCTCAATGTATGTCAAGCACATTCCAAAAAGTGTTTAGAAGCAAGTTGGGTGCAAAATGTTTTGTCCCAGTTCCATTATTGTTTGACCCATTTAGTAAAGTTTGTGCTCGCACAAGTAGTCACAACATGTTCGTGAATGACAATGTCCGCCCCTAGTGAAACTGACTGCAAACAAATCGTTCAAACCAGTCGACTCCTATGGGCTGTGTGGGGATGTGAAGCGGCTGAAGGCCTGAGCCTTTCCAGCAGCGTCTGTAGGTACTGGGCATCGCGCCGGCTCGACAGTGGATGCTGGCCTGCCTGAGCCGTCTGTGTCTGGTAACCGGGGCTGACGAGGAGTCTTACTTTGGGTCATGAGTCTCACAGTCACAGTCCCTGGGATGGACGATGGTATGGGCTGGGCTGGGGTGAGCGATGCCGGCCAGCGCCCACCAGTGCCACCGGTGCCGACCCCCCACAGCGGAGCGGCCTCTGTGCTGGACGGGCCGCAGGGCGAACCGCCGGTGCCGCCGGCGCGGGCCTCTGCCCAGACCCCGGCCCCGGCCCCGGCCCCGGCCCCGGCCCCGGCCCCGGCCCCGGCCCCGGCCGCCGCCCAGGGCAAGGTGCAGGTGGACCAGCAGCCGGCCGCACCCGCCGCCGCCTCCGCCGCCTCCGCCACCACAACCACCACCACCTCCACCGCCTCCAAACTCAGCCCGGCCACCATATTCAAAAACATCTTCAAGTCAGTTGTGTGTGCGCGTCTGTGCGCGTCTGTGCGTCGTCCGGTGCCGCCGACCGGCTGAGACGTGTGCTGTGGCCTGCCGATGCGGCCCGCTGGTCCGCTGAGGCCGCCCGCTGACCTGACGCCGGACCACCGCGCGGCCAGCAGCCTCGCCAGCTAGCCCGTCTGCCTGCCTGCCTGTCTGCCTGCCCGCTGCTGGGACGCCGCCAGCTGTCCGCCGTCCGATATGTAGCTGTGCCGTGTGCCGTGACCTAACCCCGACCATACGGGCGGCGGCCAGCGCCAGTCGGCACTTGCCAGCTGTTGACCGGGGGCGGCGCATACGGAGCCTCCTGTGTGCTGTTGTTGCTGTGCTAACGGCCAACATTGGCGCGTCGTGTGGCGCGATAACGTGCAACAGACTACAGACTTTGCCGTGGGTTTTACGTCCTAACCACTCTGCTGCCGTTGCAGTTTGGCGTCTCCCGCTGTGTTGCCCATTTCTCGCTAGCACGCCCACACGGTCCTGTATGTGTTCGTTTCCTGTCGTTTTAGCCCATCGGAATGGTCTGCATGGGCTTCTAGGTGCTAGATCCGCTTTCGGCTTCTAGCGTCCAGCTATGTGTCGCTTCGCTCTCGCTGCTCGGACCGGCGTCTCCTGGCCTCTGTTCTGTTACTTGGAACGTGCTGCCCTCCAGCAGGCTACCTGACCTCGACAGTTGACTTCAATTAGCTACATTCTAGATAGGGTATCCACCCCCCAAAAAAACACCCTTTTTCATCGGTGCAAGCTTGCCAATTGACACGGCGTTCTTCTTTAGATCAATAACAAGTATACCACATTTCATTGCGATCCTTTGAGTTTTGGTCCCCGGGGCCTCCGCACTGATGGTGCCAGTTTCAGAAAATATTTGTCCAATGTCCGACCGATGTCCAAGACCATGATCAGCTGTCCGTCCGAAACTGTAAGAAAATCATTGTTTGTCCGAAATTTGTCCGAAAGCAGAAGAAAGTGTTTTATATGGAAATGAATTACCTGTGGCACACTTTCTTTTTTAATAAAACAAGTATCTAAGAGATTTTCGCGACAAGCCATACTTGGGCATTGTATGTCCGAACATGTCCAAAGAAATGTGCTTATGTCCGTCCGAAAACCGAATCGGTCTTCGGACAAATTCGGAATTTCGAAAATGATTATACCGATTGGGACCACTACTCCGTTCCCAAAGGTAAAAAAATCAAAGTCGTACAGACCTCTGCGTGTGCTCATTTGAAAGCTCTTGTCGAGTAGAGTAAACTTTAATTCAGTCGAAATGCTCTAAATTCAAGTTTTCGTTCTATGAGTCATAAACAGAGCCCAAAACTAAGCCTTCAATAGGGCTATATTGAAGGCTTGGTTTTGGGCTCTGTTTATGACTCATAGAACGAAAACTTGAATTTAGAGCATTTCGACTGAATCAAAGTTTACTCTCCTGGACAAGAGTTTTCAAATGAGCACACGCGGAGGTCTGTACGATGACTTTGATTTTTGACCTTTTCGGTAGGGGTCAACTTACGGAGGCCCGGGGGGACGGAGGCCCGGGGTGGACCAAAATTCAAAGGATCGCAATGAAATTTGGCATACTTGTTATTGGCCTAGAGAAGAACGCCGTGTCAATTGGCAAGCTTGCACCGACGTTTGTTTTGGTGGGGGGGGGGGAGGGGGGGAGGGGGAGGGAGGAAAGGGGGGACACCCTACTGCCCTTCCTGCCCAGTGCCCTGTCATGACCTGACCTGACCTGAACCTGACCTACCATGCCCTGCCCTGACCTGTCTGGGCTGGCTCGGCAGGTCGTTCGTGCCGCCGGTGCGGGAGGAGGAGAGCGAGACGCAGCGGAAGACGCACGCCAAGCGGGTGCGCGAGACGCGCCGCTCCACACAGGGCGTCACTCTGGAGGAGCTCAAGTCGGCAGAGCAGTACGTCAAAAACCAGCAGCAGCAACAGCAGCAGCAGAAGGAACAACAGCAGCAGCAGCAGCAGCAGAAGGTCTCGGCGCCGGCCGTGAGTTTCGCCTACAGCTACCCCCGGGACCAGGGAGATGTGGAGGGTGCTGCCGCAGACAGAATACGGACAGACAGTGGGCGGGACGGGCCGACGGCCGGGCTGGCCGGCCGCCAGTCGGCCACTGCCGCTCTTACCTTATGCAGTAGTCTACACCGAGTTTAGCAGCGATGCTGCGGTACTTGACGACGCGATGACCTACTGAGCAAATAGACACTGACCTGGCTAATATTTAATGCATGCTTCATTTCAGCAACGGATCCAGAATGGGAGTTGGGGGGGGGGGGGGGGGATTACAAATTACAAAAAGTCTCACAATTCTGAAAACTCGACTGATTTCGCTTGCTTATGCATTGATAGCTGATTTAAAGCAAACTTTCCTTAGTAGAAGTAGTTAATATTTGCTTCTATATCAAGCAATGTGTCAATTTTGCGCCTATTTCAGGCGGTTGGGGCAATTGCCCATTTTGTCCAACCGTAGATCCGCCACTGCTTTATTTACTTCATTGTTTGGGATATGTTTTCATTTATGGTTTCGCATTTTAAATAGTAATATTGCGTTGTTTATATCGAAGCCGAGTGTCAGCTGCATTTCTTTGCAACGTAGAGACTAAGGGAGATTGGTCTTAGGTCGGGCACCGTGCGGGACGCCCCCATCTGCAGTGCAGCAGGTTCTCGTGTCTCGTGTGTGCAGCACCTGCAGTTCCTCGTGTGTGGCTGACAATGACTGTGGTGGGTCGTGTGCGTGTGTCCAGGCGCCGGCGGCGGCTCCGCTGGCTCCGCTGGCTCGCGAGGAGCCCTCTCCGCGGGAGGATCAGATGGAGCGGCGGCCCTCCTGGCGGCTGCGGCTGGACGAGGGCGACAAAAACAAGGTACTGTGATGGCCCAGCCCGGCCCGACCCGGCCCGACCCGACCCGACCCGACCCAGCCCACCGCCGCCGCCCTTGCTTCTGCTGCTGCTGGCTAGAGGCTTGCAGAGTTTTTGTTTAGTTTTGCTGGAAAATGTTATAGTTTTTAGAAGAACGCTTATTGTATCAGTCATTTTGTATACTAGGCTTTCTGCTTGCTACTTGTTAGTTACGTTTTGTTGGGAGATATTTTCATGGGCGCCAAGTGACCATAAGTAGTCGGTGCGCCCAAAAACCCCAATCATCATCATTGCGAGATCTTTGATTTTAATGATTTTATTTGCATCGTGAACTGCTTCGTTTTTCTTGACTTTGTTTCTTTGTGAGCACGACACTTTCACGTAAAAGGCGTCATTACTTTCCTCTCGAGCATCACACAAACGGCATCCGATTTTGTATTTCGTCGTCAATGTATGCCCCATAAACGGTTGCCCTTCGTATATCTGGCTGGATCATATTGGATCATATTGGGATATTTTGTGGTGCACCAGTACAACTATCACACGCAGTACAGCCTGATGCCATCCACCCTGGCAGTGGCACTGCCAGGGTGGATGGCATCAGGCTACACATATCCCAATATGATCCAGTAACAATAGCTTACTAAACACCGACTTCTCTGAAACGGAACCATTCCGTCCCCCCTGCTACCACTAATGAGCTGGCTCCGTTGCATTTTGCTTAGCTACGGCATAGCTGACGTGCTGCAGCAATGTCTGCTTCCGCATTTTTTCGATCATGTCTGGTGATGTGTTCAAATCACTAACATTCGGGAGCGGGGAGAATCGCACTTGGCCAATCACTGGTGTCGGGGCAGGGTAACACGAGGGAAATTTGGAGGATGTTTGTGTCCTCCACTTTCTTCGCTTTCCTGCTATGCTGGAATGGATTGATGAAATAGAGGGGATATTTTTGGTCCTTTAATAGCTGACTATGGTAGTCTCGATACGCATGATCGGGGAAGCCATTTACCAGGACTGTGTTGGCCGCGACTGGAGCTGGGCAGGCTGAGGGGAGCGGCTGACTGTACAGAGTGGTACGCCGGGCTGGGTTTTGATGGTAACTGCAGTGATGTGAGGACAGCGCTGTCGGTCTCTCTGTAACCTCTGGCCGGTCCGCCGGGACACCGCCGCCGCCGCCGCTGCTCTAACCCGCTAACCGTCCCGCCCCGTGTCCTCCCCCCCCCCCCCCCCCCCCCCCTGCTCCCGCCGCCCGCCACTATCGCTCAGTTCTCTTTGGAGGAGGTGCGCGGCGCCGGAGACGCGACACGCGGCAACAGTCGGATGGCGGCCGGCACGCCGACCAGCCCCGAGGCGGACGCCACGGTCACGCTGCCGCTGCGACGCAAAACCAACAGCGCCGACACGGCCGGAGGCGCCGCGCAGCCGCCGGCCGACGACAAGGGTAAGGACGGGGCAGGACGCGCCGCCTTCAGAGCTTTGGCCAGACGAGGCCGCCGCGTCCAGGGGCTGTTTCATATGATGGGAGGATCCGATAGAATAGTCTGTAAATTGACAGGGGCTCTGTTTCAATGACTGCAGTGGTAGCGGCGGTAGCGTTATGAATAACTTCATCAGTGCTCTAGGCGAGGGAGGCGCTAATACGCATCATTGATCTGGGAGGTGGTCTGTGATTATATCTTTAATGTAACGAACCTTGAACATTGAAACGATTAATGCCGAACGATTTTACGTAGTTGAAGCATCTTGTCCAAACTGCTGCCCATTCCTAGACATCGTATACACAGCGAGCGTATGTTTCAAGCGTGCTCGACCCCTCTGTTAATTTGTCTGCGTGTGTCGTGCCTGGCGGGACGCTCGCTACACTGACGCTATGCTCGATCGGCAGGCGACGACAAGGAGAACGACAGCCGGACGGCGGTGGCCACCCAGGCAGCTATCCAGCGGCGGCGCAAACCCAAACGACGCTCCACCGGCGTGGTCCAGTTCGACGTCGAGGTGCGTACTCTGCCCGTTTGTCTGTGTGTGTATCTGCCTATGACGTGTCGGGCCGTACTCGCCGGCCACCGCTGCTGCTCGCCGTATCGCCGCCGCCGCCGCCGCTGCTGCTGCTGCTGCCGTTGTTGTCACGCCGCTGCTGCTGCTGCCGTTGTTGTCACGCCGCTGCTGCTGCTGCCGTTGTTGTCACGCTGCCAGTGGCGCTGCGCTCGGCTGCTGGCGCGCCGTTTCCACGCGGACTGACGGGGAGGACCACTGCAGCTGTCCGATGACTGTGTGTGACCTGTCATTGTCTGGAGAGCACTGGTCGGTCTCTGCACTGACCTCGTCACCCTGTTGGCTCACAGGAGAACGAGAGGAAGGCCGGCAAGGAGGGCGACGCGGCAGACCCGTCTGCGGTAAGTACGGACTGTTGTACCCTTCCCGGTGCCATCCTGTCGCCGATGGTTTCCGATGGTCCCCAGTGAGGGATGCCCTCCTTGGTAGCTGCGGTGCCCGTAAGCCAGCATAATCATCACCATCACCAACACCATCATTATCGGGGGAGGGGCTGCACTGGACAGTCGGGGGCAGCTGCAGCCGTCTAACAGAGCGGGGATGGGTCTGACTGACCGCCGGGAGATCTGACTGACTGTGAGCCGCCCCCGCCCACGCCTCCGGTGTGTGCCGCCCTCCCGCCGGCCAATACCAACAACAACAGCGGCGGCGGCGGCGGCGGCTCCGCGCCGCCTGAGCTGTGTGCCGGCGATAATCAGCTCAGTACTCTGTGTCCGGTGCTGGGCGAGCCTCCTCCCACCGTGTGTGTCTGTGCCGAGTGTGACGTCCTGGTGCAGTGTTCGGTACTCAGTACCCAGTGTTCGGTGTTCGGTGTTCGGTGCTCGGTGTGTGACCTGGTGCGGTGCTCAGTACCCAGTGTTCGGTGTTCGGTGCTCAGTGTGTGGCCTGGTGCGGTGCTCAGTACCCAGTGTTCGGTGCTCGGTGTGTGGCCTGGTGCAGTGCTCAGTAACCGGTGGTCAGAGCCGGCCAGTGTGCAGTGTGTACCACCACCGATGGAGATGGCCCGCTCCTGTCGGAACCCCGCTGTGAGTACCGATCTGCCAGACAGAGGCCGGCTGCCCTGTAGTTGTCTGGGGATGGAACCCCGCTGTGAGTACCGATCTGCCAGACAGAGGCCGGCTGCCCTGTTGTTGTCTGGTGTCGGAACCCCGCTGTGAGTACCGATCTGCCAGACAGAGGCCGGCTGCCCTGTTGTCTGGTGTCGGAACCCCGCTGTGAGTACCGATCTGCCAGACGGAGGCCGGCTGCCCTGTAGTTGTCTGGGGATGGAACCCCGCTGTGAGTACCGATCTGCCAGACAGAGGCCGGCTGCCCTGTTGTTGTCTGGTGTCGGAACCCCGCTGTGAGTACCGATCTGCCAGACGGAGGCCGGCTGCCCTGTTGTCTGGGGATGGAACCCCGCTGTGAGTGCCGATCTGCCAGACAGAGGCCGGCTGCCCTGTTGTCTGGTGTCGGAACCCCGCTGTGAGTACCGATCTGCCAGACAGAGGCCGGCTGCCCTGTTGTTGTCTGGTGTCGGAACCCCGCTGTGAGTACCGATCTGCCAGACAGAGGCCGGCTGCCCTGTTGTTGTCTGGGGATGGAACCCC
This sequence comes from Chirona hameri, assembly GCA_036785665.1. Classification (NCBI taxonomy): domain Eukaryota; kingdom Metazoa; phylum Arthropoda; class Thecostraca; order Balanomorpha; family Balanidae; genus Chirona; species Chirona hameri. Next base: position 134,605 of record JAXIVJ010000311.1, on the reverse strand, counting down.
GCTGTGAGTACCGATCTGCCAGACGGAGGCCGGCTGCCCTGTAGTTGTCTGGTGGTGGAACCCCGCTGTGAGTACCGATCTGCCAGACGGAGGCCGGATGCCCTGTAGTTGTCTGGGGATGGAACCCCGCTGTGAGTACCGATCTGCCAGACGGAGGCCGGCTGCCCTGTTGTTGTCTGGTGTCGGAACCCCGCTGTGAGTACCGATCTGCCAGACAGAGGCCGGCTGCCCTGTTGTCTGGTGTCGGAACCCCGCTGTGAGTACCGATCTGCCAGACGGAGGCCGGCTGCCCTGTTGTTGTCTGGTGTCGGAACCCCGCTGTGAGTACCGATCTGCCAGACAGAGGCCGGCTGCCCTGTTGTTGTCTGGTGTCGGAACCCCGCTGTGAGTACCGATCTGTCAGACGAAGGCCGGCTGCCCTGTTGTCTGGTAGTGGAACCCCGCTGTGAGTACCGATCTGCCAGACGGAGGCCGGCTGCCCTGTTGTTGTCTGGTGTCGGAACCCCGCTGTGAGTACCGATCTGCCAGACGGAGGCCGGCTGCCCTGTTGTCTGGTAGTGGAAGTCTATTGGTAGAGACCACATTACTCGATTCTCGGTATTGCCGAGCATCGCTCGTCGGCTTCTTGGTGTCCTTTTCCTGGATTTCAGGGTATACTAGTTTTGGCAAGAATGTCTCATCATAAACATGGCTATCTCCAATGTTGTCTGGTTTTGGTTCGATTCTGCTGAACTAGGTTCTGATATTTCCTTCCGTTGGGCCAGCGATTGAAATTGCGCTGCTAACTTTGACCTGATGGATACAATAAGACATGGTTGTTCTTAAGTGAACAAGCGGTAAAGTTTGCGAGCCTGTCGTCTGTCTTGTATGGCGGCATGGGTCGCACTCGGCCCGGTTTCTGTCGCCATGGCTGGGACGTGTGTTAGTGTTTCGGCGTGCGCGGGTCGCGCCCCCCGCCGGGCCGTGTTTCGGCCGGCGCGGCGCGGCGCGGCGCGGCCCGGTGTCTGTGTGTCTGTCTATCTGACGGACGGGCGGTGGCCCCGCTCTGTCGTCACCGGCCTATTACCGTACGGCGGCGGCGCAGATTCGGCCGCCGCCGGCCCATCTCGCCCACCGACCGCCGCAAATAACCCACAGCGAAGGCCGGCCGTCCGCCGTCCGTCCGCCGTCCGTCCGCCGTCCGCCGTCCGCCGTCCGCCGTCGGTCGTCAGTGGTCGTCGCTGGGAGGGCCACCGCAGGCAGCGCCCCTATCGGCCGGAGGGGGAAGCTGCGCCGGGAGCGGCGAGGCCCGGACCGGGACGCAGCTCAGTCGGCGGTGTCTGTCGGCGGCGCTGCGTCTGGCGGTGACTGCAGCCGGTGATCCCGCCTCCCAGTGGCGATGCCGGTGGACAGTGGTATGCGGCGTCTGACGGGCGGCTACAGCGGCGCGGCCGGCCTCTCCCAGAGCGCCGCCTCATGCATCAGCCCACGGCTGGCCTACAGCGCAACGCCGGGCTTCAGCAGCAGTTCCGCCGCCGCCGGCGGACAGTCGTCCAGCTACCAACCCGGCTCCGCGCTGGCCAACTACTCCTCCGCCATCACCGGGGTGTTTACCCCTGCCAGCGGAGGCTACTCGGCGTCCGTCAACGGCAGCTACACGCCGTCCGTCAACGGCAGCTACACGCCGTCCGTCAACGGCAGCTACACGCCGTCCGTCAGCGGCAGCTACACGCCGTCCGTCAGCGGCAGCTACACGCCGTCCAGCGGGGCTCTGTCGCTGCCCTCCAATGGAGGCTTCTCGTCATCGGGGACAGGCTACACGCCGTCCAGCGGGGGCCTGTCTCTGTCTTCGAATGGAGGCTTCTCGTCATCCGGGACAGGATATACGCCGTCCAGCGGGGGCCTGTCGCTGTCCTCCAATGGAGGCTTCTCGTCATCGGGGACAGGCTACACGCCGTCCAGCGGGGGCCTGTCTCTGTCTTCGAATGGAGGCTTCTCGTCATCCGGGACAGGATATACGCCGTCCAGCGGGGGTCTGTCGCTGTCCTCCAATGGAGGCTTCTCGTCGGGTACAAGCTACACACCACCGACGGGCCGCTCGTCCTCCTCCAACGGCGGCTTCTTCTCCTCCGCCTCATCGAGCGGGGGCTACATCCCGGCCAGCGGCAGCTACACGCCGTCCTCGTCCGTCGGCGGGCCGCCCTCGCTACCCTCCGGTCACCTGTCCCGGCCGCGCTCCAAACTCAGCTACTCCGGCTCCCTTGGCCGGTCCACGGCCCGGCCGCGCGCCCGCAGCGTACACAGCAGCAGTCCGACTACGGCTGGCCTCAACCTGAGCCCGGCACTGCTGCCGCGCGCTCCGGCCACCGCGGCGGCGGCGGTGGCGGCAGCGCGGGCCGGCCGCTCGCCCAGCCTGAACAGCAGTCTGAACAGCCTGTCGGGCCGCTCCTACAGCTCCGGATACGGCAGTGTCAGTGTGAGTCGGGCGGGGAGGCGGGGAGGCGGGCGGACAGAGCCGGCCACGGCTCAATGGTCTACTGGGGAGGGGGGAGGCGAGCAGACAGAGCCGGCCAGCCTGAACAGCAGCCTGAGCAGCCTGTCGGGCCGCTCCTACAGCTCCGGATACGGCAGTATCAGTGTGAGTCGGACAGGGAGGTGAGCGGACAGAGCCGGCCAGCCTGAACAGCAGCCTGAGCAGCCTGTCGGGCCGCTCCTACAGCTCCGGATACGGCAGTGTCAGTGTGAGTCGGGTAGGGAGGTGAGCAGACAGAGCCGCCCAGCCTGAACAGCAGCCTGAGCAGCCTGTCGGGCCGCTCCTACAGCTCCGGATACGGCCGTATCAGTGTGAGTCGGGCGGGGAGGCGGGCGGACAGAGTCGCCCACGGCTCAATGGTCTACTGGGGGGGGGGGGGGGGGGGGGGCTGACATAACAACAGTGGGACCGTGTGCCGCCGTCGGTAAGGCGGCGTCGGATCTATCGGTAACGGATGGGTTGGTCATTCCAGGAATCATCGGGGTTGTCGGTGTGTGAAGTCACCTTGTCAGGGAGCTCTGGAACTAGTTGGCGGCCTTGCTACACGTCGTCAGGGAGCTCATTAGCGGTACGACTGAACTGCCGATGGCTTACTGACAACTCGGTGCCGGCACGTTGTTCCTGAGTAGTAACCCCGTGCTGTTGTTCCTGGCACTGGCCTGCCTACGCGTGCTCTCGGCTGCGGGCCCGGCTCGGTGTTCCTCGTTACCCCCCCAGCAGCTGCATTGTCCGGGACCAGATCATTGTTACACAGTCGGCTCCCCGGGCGTTGTACCGCCGTCGCAGTCGACGGCGTACCACTCACATCGTCAGACTGGCTGCACAACGGACTCGGGGCCGTAGCAACAGTTCACGTGGGTTACACACCGGTGGGGCAATATTCTCACACGCCGGTGGGGTAATATTGGATCGGAGCACATTATTTCACTAGTCATTTGATTGAGTCGACAGTGTGCTGGCGGTCGCAGCACACTGTCGACCTGGTCCATTAATCTGGTTCGGTCTGCACGACTCCGACTGCCATTGCGGAGAGTGAGGTCCTCGGCTGCCCAGTTCAGAGTGCGTGGCAGTGAGCACCCCCCCCCCCCTCAGTCCTGTGCGCTCCGGACCAGAAGGGGCCGGCCGGCGGCCCCACTGTCTCCGTCCACCCCCTCAGTTGCGCAACGGACCAGAAGGGACCGGCCGGCGGCCCCACTGCCTCCGTCCACCCCCTCAGTCCTGTGCGCTCCGGACCAGAAGGGGCCGGCCGGCGGCCCCACTGCCTCCGTCCACCCCCTCAGTCCTGTGCGCTCCGGACCAGAAGGGGCCGGCCGGCGGCCCCACTGCCTCCGTCCACCCCCTCAGTCCTGTGCGCTCCGGACCAGAAGGGGCCGGCCGGCGGCCCCACTGCCTCCGTCCACCCCCTCAGTCCTGAGCGCTCCGGACCAGAAGGGGCGGGCCGGCGGCCCCACTGCCTCCGTCCATCCCCTCAGTCCTGTGCGCTCCGGACCAGAAGGGCCGGCCGGCGGCCCCACTGCCTCCGTCCACCCCCTCAGTCCTGTGCGCTCCGGACCAGAAGGGGCCGGCCGGCGGCCCCACTGCCTCCGTCCACCCCCTCAGTCCTGTGCGCTCCGGACCAGAAGGGGCCGGCCGGCGGCCCCACTGCCTCCGTCCACCCCCTCAGTCCTGAACGCTCCGGACCAGAAGGGGCCGGCCGGCGGCGCCACTGCCTCCGTCCATCCCCTCAGTCCTGTGCGCTCCGGACCGGCGGTGCGCTGTGAGGTGTTGACGTCAGCAGTCGGTCTGAGCGGCCCCCCCAGCCGCCTTATATAGCCGGGGCAGACGACACCCGTTCGTCGCCTGTCCCGGCCGGTGTCCCCATTGGTGGCCTGGTGATGGTGTGTGCGCACGGCATGGACAGAGTACTGCACCGCACAGTGACGCTCACTGGGCCGGCAGCCACGCTCTGGATCAGCTGACCGGCTGGTCTACATAGACGTTGGTGAAGATCCATGCCGCCGTCTTTTCTGACCAGAATCAGCCCCAATGTCATCGGAAATGTATTGCTGCACTAGAGCCTCGTGACCATGACTGAGTCGTGTGGAGTTCACGATTACTATGTGGCGGGAGGGATTTTTGATAACCGAATCTGATCCAAGGAAAATATCTGTCGCTGGTCACCTCCAGTTCAGGATGGGCTAGAGCTATTTTAAGTAGACTTTTTGCGGCCTGCATGAAATAGATCTTTAACTAACTATTCGCTGCTAGTCAGCAGTCTTTTATCAGCATCAGCGCTTCTGGGGTGTGCTTGTCGTATTCCCTTGGTTTACGTCGCGTGCTAACGTCAGGCTGATGTCAAGGTCATTTCGCTCACTCCACATTCTGGGTACGCCCGTTGGCGCCAAGTTAGATGGCATTCTGTTTTGAACGCTCAGTCTCCACATTCTCATGTCGATGTGAGAGCGTCGAGTGACGAAGGTTAGCTCAGCCTCGGGTCAGAGGCGGCGGGCTTTCTATTTTTAGGCTGACAGTCACCAGGTCACGCGGAGGAGGCGGCAATTCTTTGATGCTAATTCTGGCTCCGGGCGCTCTTTGGCCTGTGATGTTTTTTGTTTTAATATAGACACGATTCGCGCGTAATGAGTTGCTAACGCCAGATGTATCTCGTCAGTTGTATTCTGCTTTGCTATACGCTCGCAACAGTCACGATTCACGAATGCAAATACCAGTTCTGTAGACTTTGTTTCGATGATAGCTCTAGCCGTGCCAATTATCAGTATGTTGTTCCTCATTAGTGTGACTCTGTTTGGTGTGGCAGGCCTTCTGGGAGCGTTTTAAGTGTCATTGGAGTCGCTCGTGCCATGATATATCTCGCACCTCGCTGAGGTACATAATCTGCACCACGCAAAGTATAGCTGAAAACGGAGATAGTGTCAGAATCAACGCTCCAGCGCCGCCCCCTCAGTCACAGCTGCCGGCCCTCAGTCACAGCTGCCGCTCCAGCGCCGCCCCCTCAGCCACAGCTGCCGCCCCCTCAGTCACAGCTGCCGGCCCTCAGTCACAGCTGCCGCTCCAGCGCCGCCCCCTCAGTCACAGCTGCCGGCCCCTCAGTCACAGCTGCCGCCCCCTCAGTCACAGCTGCCGCCCCCTCAGTCACAGCTGCCGGCCCCTCAGTCACAACTGCCGGCCCTCAGTCACAGCTGCCGCTCCAGCGCCGCCCCCTCAGTCACAGCTGCCGGCCCTCAGTCACAGCTGCCGCTCCAGCGCCGCCCCCTCAGTCACAGCTGCCGGCCCCTCAGTCACAGCTGGCGCCCCCTCAGTCACAGCTGCCGGCCCTCAGTCACAGCTGCCGGCCCCTCAGTCACAGCTGCCGGCCCCTCAGTCACAGCTGCCGCCCCCTCAGTCACAGCTGCCGCCCCCCTCAGTCACAGCTGTCGCCCCCTCAGTCACAGCTGCCGGCCCCTCAGTCACAGCTGCCGGCCCCTCAGTCACAGCTGCCGGCCCCTCAGTCACAGCTGCCGGCCCCTCAGTCACAGCTGCCGGCCCTCAGTCACAGCTGCCGCTCCAGCGCCGCCCCCTCAGTCACAGCTGCCGGCCCCTCAGTCACAGCTGCCGCCCCCTCAGTCACAGCTGCCGGCCCCCTCAGTCACAGCTGCCGGCCCTCAGTCACAGCTGCCGCCCCTCAGTCACAGCTGCCGGCCCCTCAGTCACAGCTGCCGCTCCAGCGCCGCCCCCTCAGTCACAGCTGCCGGCCCCTCAGTCACAGCTGCCGGCCCTCAGTCACAGCTGCCGCTCCAGCGCCGCCCCCTCAGTCACAGCTGCCGGCCCCTCAGTCACAGCTGCCGCCCCCTCAGTCACAGCTGCCGCTCCAGCGCCGCCCCCTCAGTCACAGCTGCCGGCCCCTCAGTCACAGCTGGCGCCCCCTCAGTCACAGCTGCCGGCCCTCAGTCACAGCTGCCGGCCCTCAGTCACAGCTGCCGGCCCCTCAGTCACAGCTGCCGGCCCCTCAGTCACAGCTGCCGGCCCCTCAGTCACAGCTGCCGCTCCAGCGCCGCCCCCTCAGTCACAGCTGCCGGCCCCTCAGTCACAGCTGCCGGCCCTCAGTCACAGCTGCCGCTCCAGCGCCGCCCCCTCAGTCACAGCTGCCGGCCCCTCAGTCACAGCTGCCGCCCCCTCAGTCACAGCTGCCGCCCCCTCAGTCACAGCTGCCGGCCCCTCAGTCACAGCTGCCGGCCCTCAGTCACAGCTGCCGCTCCAGCGCCGCCCCCTCAGTCACAGCTGCCGCCCCCTCAGTCACAGCTGCCGCCCCCTCAGTCACAGCTGCCGCCCCCTCAGTCACAGCTGCCGGCCCCTCAGTCACAGCTGCCGGCCCTCAGTCACAGCTGCCGCTCCAGCGCCGCCCCCTCAGTCACAGCTGCCGCCCCCTCAGTCACAGCTGCCGCCCCCTCAGTCACAGCTGCCGCCCCCTCAGTCACAGCTGCCGCCCCCTCAGTCACAGCTGCCGCCCCCTCAGTCACAGCTGCCGCCCCCTCAGTCACAGCTGCCGCCCCCTCAGTCACAGCTGCCGCCCCCTCAGTCACAGCTGCCGCCCCCTCAGTCACAGCTGCCGCCCCCTCAGTCACAGCTGCCGGCCCCTCAGTCACAGCTGCCGCCCCCTCAGTCACAGCTGCCGCCCCCTCAGTCACAGCTGTCGCCCCCTCAGCCACAGCTGCCGCCCCCTCAGTCACAGCTGCCGCCCCCTCAGTCACAGCTGCCGCTCCAGCGCCGCCCCCTCAGTCACAGCTGCCGGCCCCTCAGTCACAGCTGGCGCCCCCTCAGTCACAGCTGCCGGCCCTCAGTCACAGCTGCCGCCCCCTCAGTCACAGCTGCCGCTCCAGCGCCGCCCCCTCAGTCACAGCTGCCGGCCCCTCAGTCACAGCTGGCGCCCCCTCAGTCACAGCTGCCGGCCCTCAGTCACAGCTGCCGGCCCTCAGTCACAGCTGCCGCCCCTCAGTCACAGCTGGCGCCCCCTCAGTCACAGCTGCCGCCCCCTCAGTCACAGCTGTCGCCCCCCTCAGTCACAGCTGTCGCCCCCCTCAGTCACAATTGCCGGCCCTCATTCACAGCTGGCGCTCCAGCGCCGCCCCCTCAGTCAGCCGGCCCTCAGTCACAGCTGCCGCTCCAGCGCCACCCCTCAGTCACAGCTGCCGGCTGGCCGTGGAGTGACGTACAGGGGTGTCTGGTGCTGCCGTCTGGATGGCCGGCACCAGCAGTCAGCTGATTGATAGTGACGCTCTGCCAGCCCACTCGCCATGGGGTCCGGGACGGCGGGTCGTGCCGGCGTCCGATCGCAGCACAGGGTACAGCGTGTATTGAGCCAACAGGAGGCAGCCGTTTGTTTAGGCCGTGTGGTTCTGTTATCCATTGCGGCTGGTAGAGCACCAGTTATTGTGAGCTGCGATGCCGCCACGTGACAGCCGTCATGTGACAGCCGCCACGTGACAGTGTGGCGGCTGTGACGCAGCTGACCTGAGCGACGCCGCTGGCCGACCGCCAGCAGCTCGGTAAACGGGCCGGAATTAGCGGCGGCGTCTCTGTGTCGCCGCGTCTGTGTGGATCATCCCAGGCTGGACGAGGCCCGGCCGACAGCCGTCAGCCGTCAGCGTCCATCTGACGGCGGACAGCCGCCCGCACACCGGATCAGACAGTGTCCGGCAGCGGCTTCGATCACCAGTCTGGACTGCTCCGTCAATCACCACCTGTGGAGGGAGAACTGCGTCGTGACCGGCCGCCGGGATGGTCGTACTGCTGCCCGTGACGGCGGCGCTGGCAGGGGCGTGGTAGTTCCGCGGCGGTGTTGGCTGGTGACTGTCCCCGATCCCGGCCCCGGCAGCGGCAGCGGGCCCCGATGTTCACTTGGTGACTCGGTGTGTCAGCGGCGGCCGGCGCGCCGCGCCGCGCCGCGCCGCGCCGCGCCGCGCACGTCACGACGCGTCACTCCTGCCGCCGCTGCCGCCGCCGCTGGGAGCTGGAATTGGACAGCCGCTGGCGGCCGGCCAGTGGTCCTGTCGCCGATCGCAGCGTCCCGTCCCGCCGGCCTCCTGCACCGGGGACGGTGCCGCCGGGCCGATCGCAGCGTCCTGTCCCGCCGGCCTCCTGCACCGGGGACGGTGCCGCCGGGCCGATCGCAGCGTCCTGTCCCGCCGGCCTCCTGCACCGGGGACGGTGCCGCCGGGCCGATCGCAGCGTCCTGTCCCGCCGGCCTCCTGCACCGGGGACGGTGCCGCCGGGCCGGCCAGTGGTCCTGTCCCGCCGGCCTCCTGCACCGGGGACGGAGCCGCCGGGCCGATCGCAGCGTCCTGTCCCGCCGGCCTCCTGCACCGGGGACGGTGCCGCCGCCGCACCATGTCATAACTCCGTCCCAGATGTGGCCAGAATGGCAAATTGTGAGTTGTCAAGCATTCTCTTGAAACTTTTTGATTATTTTTGATTAATAACGCTTCGAAGCACAAGATATATGCTGCTGGTTTTGAGCGGTCGAAAAACTCCTGGTGTGTGCCCGAAGTATGACATTGTGGTTGCGACATCTTTTGGTATCTGGGCGATCGGAAAACGCTTAAGATTGGCGGCCATTATCTCAACAAAATATGAAGATATTGGGATAAGTCTGAATTTTTTCGGAATCTCCGAACAATCTTCTACAAAATTTCTAATGACGCAGTATTTATTTTTAAACTTTGACTACACATCATACTTTTCTGGAGCAATGTATTGATGCATGTATGAAGTGAATACATTTCAAGATGTCAAAATGTCCGTAGACCGGCAAAAATTTCCAGTGGTTGCATAGATTCAGGATACCTTAAAACATGAGCCTACATATGTGCAGAACATGTTTCAAAAAAAAAATACATTGAGACAGGCAAGATAGGGTGGAACCGAGTTTTTTTTTCCTAGCCCAGGTCACGCTTTCCGGACGGCGCGTGACGGCCCGGGCGACCCGATGCGCGCGGCAATTGGCCCGGCGCGGCGGCGAGGGGGCACGGATGCGCTTGCTGATAGGGTCTCATGCATCGTTCTAGTGGAATAGCTGTCGCCACATGGCACCTGCTTGTGACATGACACCTAGAGCATTCAAACACCTCGTGACTGCTCTAGAAGGTGAATGACTCTCCGTTCATACACAAATCCAACTATAAATGTTGCCTACTGTATTACATTATGGAGGCAAGATGCATCCGTTTGACAAAATTTCTACCACCTTTGCCATCTGTTGAGTTAGTCTACATAATGTGTACTCGTTAAGCGTCATTTCGTGACTGTAATCCGGTCCCGTGCGATTCTTCACGCTCAACACTGCTCATTAAGAAGACACACACGCACTGGTCAGTCTGTGTTTGACATTGTCTGTTAACGTGAGAGCGCTGCTTTGCTGGTTGTCATATGACATTGGCCATGAGCTCAAGACGGTACCAAAGCGACACAGGGAAGGTCTAGGTCTAAAGTGACTCAAATTGTAAAACACTGCTACGCAGCCGTCACTCCTTAGCTGAATATCAATGTGTCTTGGAAACAAAACACTGTCCCTCCCCTCGGTGTATAAAACCCGAGACGGTAACGGAGGCTTTAACATACTATAACACATGAACCATGTTGTCATGTGACGACACCTATCCAAACAAGGATTATAATACCCTATAATCAATGAGCAAGCGCTTCCATGCTCCCTCGCCGCCGCGCCGGGCCAATTGCCGCGCGCATCGGGTCGCCCGGGCTGGCATGCGCCGTCCGGAAAGCGCGACCTGGGCTAGGAAAAACGCCCATAACTCGGTTCCACCCTATCTTGCCTATGTTTTTTTTTTAAAACATGTTCTGCACATATGTAGGCTCATGTTTTAAGGTATCCTGAATCTATGCAACCACTGGAAATTTTTGCCGGTCTACGGACATTTTGACATCTTGAAATGTATTCATCTCATACATGCATCAATACATTGCTCCAGAAAAGTATGTGTAATAAAAGTTCAAAAATAAATACTGCATATCATTAGAAGATTGTTCGGAGATTCTGAAACAATTCAGACTTATCCCAATATCTTCATATTTTGTTGAGATAATGGCCGCCAATCTTAAGCGTTTTCCGATCGCCCAGATACCAAAAGATGTCGCAACCACAATGTCATACTTCGGGCCCACACCAGGAGTTTTTCGTCCGCTCAAAACCAGGAGCGTACATGGCTTCTTATGCTTCGAAGCGTTCTTAATCAGAATGTGTTGGTTGCAAGAGAATGCTTGACAACTCACAATTTGCCATTCTGGCCACATCTGGGACGTAGTTATGACATGGTGCAGCGGGCCGGCCAGTGGTCCTGTCCCGCCGGCCTCCTGCACCGGGGACGGAGCCGCCGGGCCGGCCAGTGGTCCTGTCCCGCCGGCCTCCTGCACCGGGGACGGAGCCGCCGGGCCGGCCAGTGGTCCTGTCCCGCCGGCCTCCTGCACCGGGGACGGAGCCGCCGGGCCGGCCAGTGGTCCTGTCCCGCCGGCCTCTTGCACCGGGGACGGAGCCGCCGGGCCGGCCAGTGGTCCCGTCCCGCCGGCCTCCTGCACCGGGGACGGTGCCGCCGGTCCCGGTCGCCGGCCACCCGCGCTGAAGGCTCGATGGCTGGTCACCCGCGCCCTGTATGGACGTCTCCTGCGGCGACGCGATAACAATCCGACTCCTCAAAGGGAATAGTGCACCTTGGGAAGAGTACGTGGGATGATCGAAAAGAGTGTCCTCATTACGGTTCTGGCATTCGATTTTGCGAGAAAAAAGGTACCGATTTGTCATAATTTGAAAAATATTGATATTTATACGTGTGACGTCACAACAATCTTGCGTCACCAAAATGAGTTGTGACGTCATACCGGCAAAGGTCTATCCTTGAATCAGAATATGTAACAACACTACTACAGCAAGTAACTACCTCGTTCGCTGGGCAATTTGTGATAATTTGAAGAACAAAATACTCATATTTTTACGTGCGTGAAATATAAATGTTTGCACTATGGCGTTGCATGAGTGGAGTTGGAGTGGCGTAGAGTGAACCTGAAGTCACACCCATAAATGTGCATGTGCATAAATATATGTGCTTGTGACTTGTGCTTGATTCCGTTTCAGCGGAAACTTCCGATTCCATGTCAAGGTCTGATTCCGATTCCGATTCCAATAGATATTTTACTAGGGGAATCGATTCCGAAACCGATTCCAGGGCACCTAAAAAGCTTGATTCCGAGTCCGATTCCATTGATTCCACTCTGCATCAAAGATGTCTGATCATATTTTGTACAATTAACATGAATGAATGAAGAGTAATATTAAATATATTATACAGGTATATTTAATATGGCTATTTTGTTATATAACTTTAAAAAAACATGAATTTGTTGAAGAAAAAAACTAGCATGTGCTGCAACATCGTGACAGTTCAGAAAAAGGTTCAAAACAATATGATATTTAGACATACCTGGCTATGATCATGATGCATGGACAATTAGACATCTTGCAAGCTGCTATATTCCAATTTGATACACAAATATATAACTGTCTTGAAAGATATGATATGATAAGATATGAAAATATCATGGAAGGTATGGTACAGCAACATACAAGTGCCATGAGCGAACATCATTGTATGTCTCCACCTAAATAAGTCGAATTACTCACCAGGTTTATTGACCCTCATCAGTAAGAAAATAATCGCCTAGCTTCGCTTTATGTATGCACGCTCAAATATACAATTTGACTTCAGAAAAGCTTAAATTCATGGTTAGTGTTTTTACGAAAATAACACGGGATCACTTGAAATTGCCATTGATTCCGATTCTGATTCAATCATATTCTAAAAATGATTGACTCCACCTGATTCCGATTCCTCCCAGATGCCAATGGAATCGAATCCGATTCCGATTCCCACAAAAACGGAATCGATTCATGGGTGGAGCTTTTCAGAAAAAGTTGGTGGGGCAAAATGTCATATAAGCTGGTTGTTTTCAATGGTTCAGGTGAAAAATGGCCATTTAAACGCCAGGGAACTTTCAAATCTGACAAAAGTTAGTGGGGCAAAACACAAAGTTGGTGGGGCCCCACCATTGGAATGGGGAACTCCACCCGTGAATCGATTCCACTGGAATCAAACACAAGTCTGGACTGCTATACCCATAAATGTGTTTGTGTGTAAATAAATGTGTGGATGTGCTTCTACTGCAGCGAACATTGTAGCTACCGGTACGAATCACCCATCAAAAGATGCGCCTTTTCAAGACGGGAGTCGGCATTATTTTCAATTGGAAACCAATGGAAATTGACAAAGTTATGGCCAATAATATGTCTAGCTTATCATGAACTTAGCGCAAGTCAGCGTAAAACAAAAACAATCATTGACCAAATTGAATCGATATATTGCAGGTTCCGCGACCAGCCACCCATCAAGACATGCGTATTTTCACGAAGCATCTTTTGTTAATTTTCAATTGGAAATCCAATGCAAATCGACGAAGTTCTGGCCAATAATATTTCTAACAAAGTGTCAAGGCACTGTCAACCAAAAACAAACATTGTCAAAATTAAATCTATATATTTCAGGTACCGTGACCAGCCACCCATAAAAATGCGTATTTTCACGAAGCATCTTCCGTTATTTTCAACTGAAAATCGGTTCAAAATTGACGAAATTATTTACTTAAAACCTAGTCACATGATGTTTCAGATTTGTCACATGTTTCAGATTTGTCGTGTTTGCCTTGGACCACAACAGCGGCGACAGCGCAATCTAGACGAATCGGCTTCGTGAAACGGATTTTGAACCAATGGCTACGCCAGACGAAAAACGAGCTTTCCTTGAAATTCTGTTACCAAACACATGATGCGTTTCGGTGGTGGTCGGTTCAAATAGCGAAAACGAAGTGCGGTAGAAATCACACTAATGACGTATGCGGAACGGCACGAAATTTGTCCCTTTAAAATCAAACCAAATAAACCCAACGGTTTATTGCGTTGAAACTCAGCAACTAGGCCGTTTTAGAAAGAAACAATTCAGATTGGGAGATTTCTCAGTACTCCCGACAATCTGGATATCTCAGTTAAAAACTAATGTTAAAGGTTCACTATTCCCTTTAAATAAAGTCACCTATATGTTAGTGGAAAGCCAGATGAAACCAGGTCATTCTCTTGGCTGGTGTACCGTATCGGCTGTGTGTTCAGCAAGATAGCGCTGCTGGGTGGTAGTCTGGCGTCCTCTGCTGACAGCGCTGCTGGGTGGTAGTCTGCCGTCCTCTGCTGACAGCGCTGCTGGGTGGTAGTCTGGCGTCCTCTGCTGACAGCGCTGCTGGGTGGTAGTCTGCCGTCCTCTGCTGACAGCGCTGCTGGGTGGTAGTCTGTCGTCCTCTGCTGACAGCGCTGCTGGGTGGTAGTCTGCCGTCCTCTGCTGACAGCGCTGCTGGGTGGTAGTCTGCCGTCCTCTGCTGACAGCGCTGCTGGGTGGTAGTCTGGCGTCCTCTGCTGACAGCGCTGCTGGGTGGTAGTCTGCCGTCCTCTGCTGACAGCGCTGCTGGGTGGTAGTCTGGCGTCCTCTGCTGACAGCGCTGCTGGGTGGTAGTCTGCCGTCCTCTGCTGACAGCGCTGCTGGGTGGTAGTCTGCCGTCCTCTGCTGACAGCGCTGCTGGGTGGTAGTCTGCCGTCCTCTGCTGACAGCGCTGCTGGGTGGTAGTCTGGCGTCCTCTGCTGACAGCGCTGCTGGGTGGTAGTCTGGCTTCCTCTGCTGACAGCGCTGCTGGGTGGTAGTCTGCCGTCCTCTGCTGACAGCGCTGACAGCGCTGCTGGGTGGTAGTCCGCCGTCCTCTGCTGACAGCCGGTGGTCGTCTCAGTCAGCTGTGGCCAGCGCTGTCAGCTGGAGGCGCGGTCCGGAGGGCAGCGGGCCGCCGTTTGCTAGGAGTAGCGGCCATCCCTGTCAGCTGTGGGGGTGGTCCGGGGGGGGGGGCAGAGGGTCGCCGTCTGTCACCGGTCCGGCCGTGACCCGTCCCGTGCCCCCTCAGTTGGCACCGCTGACTGTCTATACACTGCAGCTGGCCACTGTCGTATCAACCCAACCGGACACCCGAGTCTCAAACGGACGATGTACGACACGAAACGGACCGGCATATTTTTTGCTGACAACCTGAGCAAAATGTCTTGAAGGATTTCGACAGATCATTATTTTCAGTCGGCAGTTTTTTCTCGGCTAATTTCAAGCTCCTTATATTTGTCGATTGTCGTTAAGACACGGGGTGCGCAAGAAGGCATGACTCGGCGTCCTGTGGCGCCACTCAGTCTGCCTGTAGATTTGTCGATCGTCGTTGTGACACAGGCCGTAGAGTGGGGCATGACTCGGCGTGCTGTGGCGCCACTCACGCTGCCTGTAGATTTGTCGATCGTCTTTGTGACACAGACCGTACACTTGGCATGACTCGGCGTCCTGTGGCGCCACACAGTCTGCCTGTAGATATGTCGATCGTCGTTATGGTGCAGGCCGTACGTACAGTGGGGCATGACTCAGCGTGTGGCGCCACTCACTCGGCCTGTAGATTTGTCGATCGTCGTTTGGCACAGGCCGTATTTACAGTCGGTCTCATAATGAACTTCCCTTGCCACCACGTGGCGCTACGGTCGCGATAGGCACAAAAAGGTGGTTTCCCACCATAGGTTGGAACCCATTGTGGCTGTCTGGCAGGTGCGTGACCTGGGGAGGGGAGGGAGGGAGTGCGGGCGTTGTCGGAATGGAATGCGCCGCGACCCGGGTGTTGGTCAGGGCCGTCTGTCTCCAGGGTCAAGAGGTCGCCTGTCCTGAGCCGGCAGAGATCCAATATTGGAGACTGAATAACAGTGTTCATCACATCAGCCCAAATAGCTCAGTCAGTATAGCTGTCTACTCCTGGCGCATTCGTAGATTGGTCGTGGGTTAGAACCGCGCTGGCACCAGGCGCTTTTACGTGTATTGATTTCTTAATCATGCCACGTGTCATGTGCAATGCAGAACCCCGAAATTGCGAATGCAAACGTCCGCCTGATGCTTCTACACGAACAAGCAGACAAATGCAGTGGGCCTCGCACTGATATGTTTGCATCACGCCGCTCCGTCCTTCACGCTACACAAACACACCCGGGCGGGTTTATATCCATTAAGTTAGCGACCATATCCGCGACGACAGTATTTAAAACCTTAGGTATATGAAGCATCGCCAGGTGTGTAGCTGATAGGACATCTGACTGGCTACGTGTTTAAATTTGACATTGACCTTGAGATAAGGTCAAAATATCGACACTTTATTTTTTGGCGCAATGCAAATTTCTCAATCGTCGCAAGCGACACGACGGATAGGCATTTCCGAGACATCTGTGACGACGGTATCGGTCAACTTGAGATACAAATATTCGTCTCAAGTATAGCCCGTGCAGTGTGCTATCAATTGCACACTTAGCGATGCTTCACAGACCTATGGTTTTCTTCAAACTGGTCATCACAGACATCGTCGCTAACTTGACATTCTAGGTCTGCGTATATTTCCAACCACGGTCCGCCACACAGCCTCGCCACACATGCACATTGTTATTCTCCGATCGGCCTGTGTGGGTCAGACCAGGACGGAGCGGTGCAGATCCCGCCAAGTATTGGCCGGCACCAGGCGAGCTGTCAAACCGGTCCGGCCCCGCCTCGGTGCGGGATTCAGCCAGCTATCGTTTTGCCTCCCGTGGGAGACCCAGAGCTAGGGAACATCATTATGAGACCGACTGTACAGTGGGGCATGACTCGGCGTGTGGCGCCACTCGGCCTGTCCGTCTCCCCGTCCGTCTCCCCGTCCGTCTCCCCGTCCGTCTCCCTGTCTGTCTCCCTGTCTGTCTCCCCGTCCATCTGGCTGGCTGTCTGGCTGTCTGGCTGTCTGTCGGTTGGCACACGGACGGAAAGGGGACGGCTCGACTAGACGGCAGCTACTGCGGGCTGCCCCGGTCACCGACAGTCGGGTGAAAACAATGCCAGCAATGTATCGCACCGTATGGTCACGGTCACCCCGTGGGCGTCAGTTGTTCAGCAGTATGAGCCCGTCGGTCCCGTATAGTATGCTTTATTGTGGGCTGCTCCAGGCGTCCCCCCTTGTGCGTGCGTGCTTGCGCGCCCGCGCGCCGCGCGCGCGTTTGTGTCTGACCCGTGTCTGACCCGTGTCTGACCTGTGGGTCTGTGCGTGTCTGACCCGTGTCTGACCTGTGGGTCTATGCGTGTCTGACCCGTGTCTGACCCGTGTCTGACCCGTGTCTGACCCGTGTCTGACCCATGTCTGACCCATGTCTGACCCATGTCTGACCCATGTCTGACCCATGTCTGACCCATGTCTGACCCGTGTCTGACCCGTGACTGACCTGTGGGTCTGTGCGTGTCTGACCCGTGTCTGACCCGTGTCTGACCCGTGTCTGACCCGTGTCTGACCCGTGTCTGACCCGTGTCTGACCCGTGTCTGACCCGTGACTGACCTGTGGGTCTGTGCGTGTCTGACCCGTGTCTGACCTGTGTGTTTGTGCGTGTCTGACCCGTGACTGACCTGTGGGTCTGTGCGTGTCTGACCCGTGTCTGACCCGTGTGTGACCCGTGTCTGACCCGTGTCTGACCCGTGTCTGACCCGTGTCTGACCTGTGGGTCTGTGCGTGTCTGACCCGTGTCTGACCCGTGTCTGACCCGTGACTGACTTGTGTGTCTGTGCGTGTCTGACCCGTGACTGACCCGTGTCTGACCCGTGACTGACCTGTGGGTCTGTGCGTGTCTGACCCGTGACTGACCTGTGGGTCTGTGCATGTCTGACCCGTGACTGACCTGTGGGTCTGTGCGTGTCTGACCCGTGTCTGACCCGTGTCTGACCCGTGTCTGACCCGTGTCTGACCCGTGTCTGACCCGTGACTGACCTGTGGGTCTGTGTGTGTCTGACCCGTGACTGACCTGTGGGTCTGTGCGTGTCTGACCCGTGACTGACCTGTGGGTCTGTGCGTGTCTGACCCGTGTCTGACCCGTGTCTGACCCGTGTCTGACCCGTGTCTGACCCGTGTCTGACCCGTGTCTGACCCGTGTCTGACCCGTGTCTGACCCGTGTCTGACCCGTGTCTGACCCGTGTCTGACCCGTGACTGACCTGTGGGTCTGTGCGTGTCCGACCCGTGTCTGACCCGTGTCTGACCCGTGTCTGACCCGTGTCTGACCCGTGTCTGACCCGTGGCTGACCTGTGGGTCTGTGCGTGTCTGACCCGTGTCTGACCCGTGTCTGACCCGTGTCTGACCCGTGACTGACCTGTGGGTCTGTGCGTGTCTGACCCGTGTCTGACCCGTGTCTGACCCGTGTCTGACCCGTGTCTGACCCGTGTCTGACCCGTGTCTGACCCGTGTCTGACCCGTGTCTGACCCGTGTCTGACCTGTGGGTCTGTGCGTGTCTGACCCGTGTCTGACCCGTGGGTCTGTGCGTGTCTGACCCGTGTCTGACCCGTGTCTGACCCGTGTCTGACCCGTGTCTGACCCGTGTCTGACCCGTGTCTGACCCGTGTCTGACCCGCGTCTGACCCGTGTCTGACCCGTGGGTCTGTGCGTGTCTGACCCGTGTCTGACCCGTGGGTCTGTGCGTGTCTGACCCGTGTCTGACCCGTGGGTCTGTGCGTGTCTGACCCGTGTCTGACCCGTGTCTGACCCGTGTCTGACCCGTGTCTGACCCGTGTCTGACCCGTGTCTGACCCGTGTCTGACCCGTGTCTGACCCGTGTCTGACCCGTGTCTGACCCGTGTCTGACCTGTGGGTCTGTGCGTGTCTGACCCGTGTCTGACCCGTGTCTGACCCGTGTCTGACCCGTGTCTGACCCGTGTCTGACCCGTGTCTGACCCGTGTCTGACCCGTGTCTGACCCGTGTCTGACCCGTGACTGACCTGTGGGTCTGTGCGTGTCTGACCCGCGTCTGACCCGTGACTGACCCGTGGGTCTGTGCGTGTCTGACCCGCGTCTGACCCGTGTCTGACCTGTGGGTCTGTGCGTGTCTGACCCGTGTCTGACCCGTGTCTGACCCGTGACTGACCTGTGGGTCTGTGCGTGTCTGACCCGTGTCTGACCCGTGTCTGACCCGTGTCTGACCCGTGACTGACCTGTGGGTCTGTGCGTGTCTGACCCGCGTCTGACCCGTGTCTGACCCGTGGGTCTGTGCGTGTCTACAGACGCTGAGTCACCAGTCGAACGCCAACGCCAGCAGCGAGTGTAGCAGCCGCACCACCAGCCGTGCCAACAGCGTCGAAAACGGCGAGGTCGACTACAAGAAGGTCAGTCAGGGTGGGGGCCCGCGCGCCGATATCGTGACATTGGTACATTACTGTTGTCAGCGTCCCGCGCCAGCTGACTTCCACTCGATCTTCTGCTGGCGTTGTTATTTACCTGCACTGAGACAAAACTGAAGAGCATGTACGGAGTGCCTGGTCTGGGCGTCTTTTGACCCGGCTGTGGTCCTGTTGCCATCGACCCCACATGCCACCTGTTGGTGCCCCGTTGGTTGGTGCCCCACATGACACCTGTTACCATCGACCCCTTCCGTCCACTGTGCGTTACCTGAGAGCAGTTATCTGGGCCGTCAGCTCGGCTGTAATGATGGGCTCATCGTCGCTGGGTTTTTGCCTGGCAGCGCCGGAGCCGCCGCTCGCTGTGTATTAATAGTTTGTGCTGTGTCGGCGGATGTGGCCAGCCGCTGATGTATGGTATGACGGTGGTGAAGGATGGCCTGATCGATCTCTGACCAGTGCTGTGTCGGCGGATGTGGCCAGCCGCTGATGTATGGTATGACGGTGGTGAAGGATGGCCTGATCGATCTCTGACCAGTGCTGTGTCGGCGGATGTGGCCAGCCGCTGATGTATGGTATGACGGTGGTGAAGGATGGCCTGATCGATCTCTGACCAGTGCTGTGTCGGCGGATGTGGCCGGCCGCTGGTGTATGGTATGACGGTGGTGAAGGATGGCCTGATCGATCTCTGACCAGTGCTGTGTCGGCGGATGTGGCCAGCCGCTGGTGTATGGTATGACGGTGGTGAAGGATGGCCTGATCGATCTCTGACCAGTGCTGTGTCGGCGGATGTGGCCAGCCGCTGGTGTATGATATGACGGTGGTGAAGGATGGCCTGATCGATCTCTGACCGGCCGTCCGACGGCTGGACCGACTGTCTGACGCGACACGGCCTGTACCGCAGTCGTACCTTCGTCACTCTGCGGCAACACATTCCAATCAGTCAAAATGTGATTGGTAGATTATAAATTGGCAATATCAGTTCAGTCTATTATAACTCTGTCTGTGAATGCTGCCATTTGGGAAAATATTTATAGTGCGTTAAACAATAAACAGCGCCGCCTCCCAAGTCCGATTAAACAATAAACAGTGTCGCCTCCCAAGTCCGATTAAACAATAAACAGCGCCGCCTCCCAAGTCCGATTAAACAATAAACAGCGCCGCTTCCCAAGTCCGATTAAACAATAAACAGCGCCGCCTCCCAAGTCCGATTAAACAATAAACAGTGTCGCCTCCCAAGTCCGATTAAACAATAAACAGTGTCGCCTCCCAAGTCCGATTGAACAATAAACAGCGCCGCCTCCCAAGTCCGATTAAACAATAAACAGTGTCGCCTCCCAAGTCCGATTAAACAATAAACAGCGCCGCTTCCCAAGTCCGATTAAACAATAAACAGTGTCGCCTCCCAAGTCCGATTAAACAATAAACAGCGCCGCCTCCCAAGTCCGATTAAACAATAAACAGCGCCGCCTCCCAAGTCCGATTAAACAATAAACAGTGTCGCCTCCCAAGTCCGATTAAACAATAAACAGTGTCGCCTCCCAAGTCCGATTAAACAATAAACAGTGTCGCCTCCAAGTCCGATTAAACAATAAACAGCGCCGCCTCCCAAGTCCGATTAAACAATAAACAGCGCCGCCTCCCAAGTACGATTAAACAATAAACAGTGTCGCCTCCCAAGTCCGATTAAACAATAAACAGTGTCGCCTCCCAAGTCCGATTAAACAATAAACAGTGTCGCCTCCCAAGTCCGATTAAACAATAAACAGCGCCGCCTCCCAAGTCCGTCTGCTGTACTGGAAATTTGAGTCTGCCGTTTGCTTGTACACGTCGGTCTCAATTTTCACCAGTTACTACCTTGAAATTTCACAGAAAGACATAATGTGGAGTTATAGTTTTAATTACGCTATTAATCTGGACTTTATCCACATATTGAGTCCGAACGACCTAACTCTTGTGGAGAAAGTCCAGATAAATAACGTAATTAAAACCTTGAAATTTGCTGCATGCTACATGTCCTGCATTCCCTGCATTGTATTGTATTGTATTGTATTGTATTGTTTTGTATTGTTAGCTCCCCTTTGCCGTGTTTTCTTGAATGCTCAGTTGTTGGCCGTTTCTGATGGCTGGACTGTTGGTTGAGTTCCGTGTTTCCGTCGTGGAACTGACGCCTGTCCCCCTGTGTGTTGCCTGTGTGTTTCTGTGCCACAGCTGTACGAGGCGGCGATGATCGACAACGACAAGCTGCAGCAGCGGCTGGCAGAGGCGCATGCTGACTGCCGCGACGCCAAGCTCAACCTAGACAAAACGTTACAAATGGTACGTACGCGGGCCGCCGTGCCGGTCAGCCCAGTCGGTAGTCAGGTTAGCGCAGTGCAGCTCCGGAGGCGGCCCGGGTCAGGTAGGAGGCGCTCCCCTGCCGTCTGCTGGAGCTCCAGAGGCGGCCCGGGTCAGGTAGGTGGCGCTCCCCTGCCGTCTGCTGGAGCTCCGGAGGCGGCCCGGGTCAGGTAGGAGGCGCTCCCCTGCCGTCTGCTGGAGCTCCAGAGGCGGCCCGGGTCAGGTAGGTGGCGCTCCCCTGCCGTCTGCCACCCGCCCGCGTGTCTATGGCTCTCAGCTCACTCTTGATGTCACTCGGTACTCCGTTTTTCGCCGCCGCCGCCTGTCTTGAACTCACTGGCCGCCACTCACCGTTTCTGGCTGTCTGGCTGTCTGGCTGTCTGGCTGTCTGTGTGCGCGCGGCTGTAGCTGCTGTTTCTGGCTGGCCGTGTGTCGTGTTGGCTGCTGCTGGGACCGCCGCGGGCCGGCCGGCCCCTAACGCCTGGCCTGACTGACCGGGCTGCCTCCCCTCCGCCCTGCAGAACAGCAGCCGGGCCGCCGCCGCCGAGTCGGACAAGCGCGAGAAGCGCGCCATCGAGCGCAAACTCTCCGAGATGGAGGAGGAGCTCAAGGTAACGGTCCGCGCTCCCGCTCCCGCCCCCGGCCTTTCTGTCTTGTGTGTATATGTGTGTGTGTGTGTGTGTGTGTGTGTGTGTGTGTCGGCTGCGAGCCGCGCGCCGAGCGAGAGCGAGAGCGTGCTAACGCCTCCCACCGCCGCCCGGCCGCGCCGGCACGTGCCAACCGTCTCTCCGTGTTTCAGCAATTACAAAAACTGAAAGCCGAGAACGAGAAATTGAAGGCTGAGAACCGCGCGCTGACGCGCGTCGTCTCGAAGCTTACTAACGCGGCGGCCGGCAGCGCGGCGGCGGCCAAGTAGACTGACGTGGTGAGAGCGTGGTGCGCGGCCCGCCTGCCGCCGCGGTGACTAGCTGCTCTCCTGGCCGGCCCTGGCCCGTGTGTGGCGTGTGTGCTGTGCTGTGTGGGCCACCCTCCGGGACTGCGCGGCCAGCCGCACCTAACATAGCGCAGATCACCCTCACCCTCCACCTCCACCTCCACCGCCGACACGGCACGCTCTGTACCGGGACTGGAGCGGCGCCGCGCCGCGCCGAGTAACCAGCGTTACCTGTACAGCTGCACACGGTACTGACGGCCCTGCAGCAGAGTAGTCAGCGTTACCTGTACAGCTGCACACGGTACTGACGGCCCTGCAGCAGAGTAGTCAGCGTTACCTGTACAGCTGCACACGGTACTGACGGCCCTGCAGCAGAGTAGTCAGCGTTACCTGTACAGCTGCACACGGTACTGACGGCCCTGCAGCAGAGTAGTCAGCGTTACCTGTACAGCTGCACACGGTACTGACGGCCCTGCAGCAGAGTAGTCAGCGTTACCTGTACAGCTGCACACGGTACTGACGGCCCTGCAGCAGAGTAGTCAGCGTTACCTGTACAGCTGCACACGGTACTGACGGCCCTGTGGCCGAGTAGTCAGCGTTACCTGTACAGCTGCACACGGTACTGACGGCCCTGCAGCAGAGTAGTCAGCGTTACCTGTACAGCTGCACACGGTACTGACGGCCCTGTGGCCGAGTAGTCAGCGTTACCTGTACAGCTGCACACGGTACTGACGGCCCTGCAGCAGAGTAGTCAGCGTTACCTGTACAGCTGCACACGGTACTGACGGCCCTGCAGCAGAGTAATCAGCGTTACCTGTACAGCTGCACACGGTACTGACGGCCATGCAGCAGAGTAACCAGCGTTACCTGTACAGTTGCACACGGTACTGACGGCCCTGCGGCTGGACTCCGCCGGCCGTGCGATTGGTCCAGGCAGTGCATGCTAGACAGACGCCGGTCCTACTACTCTTAGATCGGGATAGCAATCAGAAGTTTGTATTATATGTTACAAGAGTTGGGAGCTCGGGTGCTGTTGGTGTCCAGGAACTCCTGGAGGCCTGGAGCTGTTAGTTTCGGACGGGATGGGAAGTCAACAGCCGCCGTGTCGGGTCTGACAGGGCGCTGATTGGATGGGGGACAGACGTCAGTCAGTTGTTCCGTCAGCGGGACAGCGGCTGACGTCTGGGACACGTCTGACGCGGCCCGTCAGTTCAGCTGACGCGTATGACGGACGCCGCGGCTGCTGACGTCTGGGACACGTCTGACGTGTATGACGGACGCCGCGGCTGCTGACGTCTGGGACACGTCTGACGTGTATGACGGACGCCGCGGCTGCTGACGTCTGGGACACGTCTGACGTGTATGACGGACGCCGCGGCTGCTGACGTCTGGGACACGTCTGACGTGTATGACGCGCCCCGCGGCTGCTGACGTCCGTCCCTCCGTCGGCGGCAGCTGCCGCGGTAACACGGCCGCTCCTCAGACTCCGGGCGGGACGCGGCCGGTCTGGGGAGATGGATGACCGCTGGCTGTCAAGCCCGTGCCGTCCGCAGCTCAAAACGCCAGACTGAATGTGGCCCTGTTCACACCGCCGCCGGGATGCCGGACTGAAAATGACCGGCACGGGAACAGTAGAGGCGATGGACCACAGTGCGCCGATTTAGTACGGACATGATGATTATCTGAATGTCGCTCTGCTGACGGGCTGCTCATTCTCTGATGACGGGCTTGTCTGATAGACGTATCGTTTGGTCCGTGTCCTAAAGGCGTTGACAAGCTTTTATGCTGAAGTTCTGAATTACAACCGGGGTCTTAAATTTAAAATTATCTTCGGAGTGGAAATCGGGATTTTAGTAGCATTTTCGCGGGTGTACCTTTCGTTCTGTTTGCATTTAATCGCATTTGAATCTAATAATAGTGAAATGCATACACATGAAAAGTAAAGCCTGAGACATGTTTGTATAATGGGATTTGGTCGCTCATTTATTTGGTTCAGTTTGTAGGTTTTAACTCGTTAGATGACACGCTGGTGCAGATAACTGCTTCCTGTGCCGGGATCGGGGTTCGATTCCCTGACGGGTCCCCTGGATAGGGCGTGTTCCGGCCCCCGCTATTCATTGGTGCAGCAGGGGTAGGATCGGGGTTCGATTCCCTGACGGGTCCCCTGGATAGGGCGTGTTCCGGCCCCCGCTATTCATTGGTGCAGCAGGGATAGGATCGGGGTTCGATTCCCTGACGGGTCCCCTGGATAGGGCGTGTTCCGGCCCCCGCTATTCATTGGTGCAGTAGGGGTAGCATCGGGGTTTGATTCCCTGACGGGTCCCCTGGATAGGGCGTGTTCCGGCCCCCGCTATTCATTGGTGCAGCAGGGGTAGGATCGGGGTTCGATTCCCTGACGGGCCCCTGGATAGGGCGTGTTCCGGCCCCCGCTATTCATTGGTGCAACAGGGGTAGGATCGGGGTTCGATTCCCTGACGGGTCTCCTGGATAGGGCGTGTTCCGGCCCCCGCTATTCATTGGTGCAGCAGGGGTAGGATCGGGTTCGATTCCCTGACGGGTCCCCTGGATAGGGCGTGTTCCGGCCCCCGCTATTCATTGGTGCAGCAGGGGTAGGATCGGGGTTCGATTCCCTGACAGGTCCCCTGAATAGGGCGTGTTCCGGCCCCCGCTATTCATTGGTGCAGCAGGGGTAGGATCGGGTTCGATTCCCTGACGGGTCCCCTGGATAGGGCGTGTTCCGGCCCCCGCTATTCATTGGTGCAGCAGGGGTAGGATCGGGGTTCGATTCCCTGACAGGTCCCCTGGATAGGGCGTGTTCCGGCCCCCGCTATTCATTGGTGCAGCAGGGGTAGGATCGGGTTCGATTCCCTGACGGGTCCCCTGGATAGGGCGTGTTCCGGCCTCCGCTATTCATTGGTGCAGCAGGGGTAGGATCGGGGTTCGATTCCCTGACAGGTCCCCTGGATAGGGCGTGTTCCGGCCCCCGCTATTCATTGGTACAGCAGGGGTAGGATCGGGGTTCGATTCCCTGACAGGTCCCTTGGATAGGGCGTGTTCCGGCCCCCGCTATTCATTGGTGCAGCAGGGGTAGGATAACTGCTTCGTCCAACTGGTGCTTTTAGGGCATAGCAGGATGTCGGGTGGGCTGCTTACGATGTTTTAGGGTTGTGCTGCGAGGCACTCTGTGAACGTTGTCAACGCCAAGATCAGCGGCAGCTTGTTTGGGATTAGGGTTCGGTCGTTAAGCTTTACGCGAGTATAAATTGGGGACTGTGATGAGTCCAAAGCAGTATAATTACGCGCCCTTGGGTACTGTGTTTACGAGCGCAATATAACCACGGACGTCGTGGCGCTGTGAGTCCCAATAGCATCACCATCGTACTCTGTGTACCGGTAAGGTGGTATGCGGATGTTTTGTCAGCTCTGTGCCCCGGGTCCGGGCAGAGTCTATAGACTGCTACAGCGGCGGGGGTGACGGGGTGACAGCGGTGGGGGTGACGGGGTGACAGCGGCGGGGGTGACGGGGTGACAGCGGCGGGGTGACGGGGTGACAGAGGCGGGGGTGACAGAGGCGGGGGTGACAGCGGCGGGGTGACGGGGTGACAGCGGCGGGGGTGACGGGGTGACAGCGGCGGGGGTGACGGGGTGACAGCGGCGGGGTGACGGGGTGACAGAGGCGGGGGTGACGGGGTGACAGAGGCGGGGGTGACGGGGTGACAGCGGCGGGGTGACAGCGGCGGGGGTGACGGGGTGACAGCGGCGGGGGTGACGGGGTGACAGCGGCGGGGGTGACGGGGTGACAGTGGCGGGGGTGACGGGGTGACAGCGGCGGGGGTGACGGGGTGACAGAGGCGGGGGTGACGGGGTGACAGCGGCGGGGGTGACGGGGCGACAGCGGCGGGGGTGACGGGGCGACAGCGGCGGGGGTGACGGGGTGACAGCGGCGGGGGTGACGGGGTGACAGCGGCAGGGGTGACGGGGTGACGGCGGTGGGGGTGACAGCGGCGGGGGTGACGGGGTGACAGCGGCGGGGTGACGGGGTGACAGCGGCGGGGGTGACGGGGTGGCAGCGGCGGGGGTGACGGGGTGGCAGCGGCGGGGGTGACAGCGGCGGGGGTGACGGGGTGACAGCGGTAGTGCTGTGGGACGGTGGATGACGGGGCTGCTCGTGCTCAGACGCGGACCGGCAGCTCCGCCGCTCCTGCTGAGAGCTGGGGGGCTGGAGTGCCTCGTACCGTGTATCAGGGGAGGGGGTGTGCGGGAGCTGTCAGCTCCGCCGCTCCTGCTGAGAGCAGGGGGGCTGGAGTGCCTCGTACCGTGTATCAGGGGAGGGGGTCTGCGGGAGCTGTCAGCTCCGCCGCTCCTGCTGAGAGCAGGGGGGCTGGGGTGCCTCGTACCGTGCATCAGGGGAGGGGGTCTGCGGGAGCCGTCAGCTCCGCCGCTCCTGCTGAGAGCAGGGGGACTGGGGTGCCTCGTACCGTGTATCAGGGGAGGGGGTCTGTGGGAGCCGGCAGGTCCGCCGCTCCTGCTGAGAGCAGGAGGGCTGGGGTGCCTCGTACCGTGAATCAGGGGAGGGGGTCTGCGGGAGCTGTCAGGTCCGCCGCTCCTGCTGAGAGCAGGGGGGCTGGGGTGCCTCGTACCGTGTATCGGGGGAGAGTCATCACTCCACACCCTGTATCTGGGGAGGGAGTCGGTCAGTCCCGGTCCAGGGGAGAGTCGCGGCGTCAGTCTGTCGGGGCCGACAGCGACGGCTGTCCAGTCAACGAGCTCTGCATGGTAGTCCATATCTAGATATCTAGTCACACCACGCCCCTGATTCAGCTGTGACTAAAACGCCTCCCAACTAGACTAACCCGATACGGTACTGCGCGACAGTATTTGCTCCTTCGCACGCCGAGTCTGTGCCGGTTTCCGGACTAGCTGTCCTTCCCATCTTTCTTATCAGTTGTTTTTGGCAGGCTGTCTGCGTAAACTATTTTCTAAGAGCTTCGTTCGTAAATAGGACCGCAAGCAAATTCAAACAGCCTCGTATCGCTGTTAAAGTCGTCGTCAGCTTCTGCGCAACGGCAACGGTTGCTGATATTGTGTACCTGGCCGTCGCTTCGCAATCGCTGAGTGTGGATCGGGAATCCAACGCGTTTTCAGTTATCTCTTGCTAGCGTCGTGGCAGTGTAGATGTGGCTCTCGCGGTGATTTTCACTGGGACGATGGTTTGGACCGGGACAATGTTTTGATGCGTCAAGCACTTGCTGTACTGCGACAGACCCTGTGCCCCAGCAGCGAACCACAGCCACGCGTGCGGTGACCATTCACTATATACACCACCATAACATCACCACATCACCACCGGGTGACGTCTGACGTTTGACACCGAGTGCGTCACGGCCTCACCGCTTCTTCACTGCGGGCCGATCCCCCGATGCCCCTCCCGGCGGATGTTGTGATTGGCTGGTGGCCGGCCGGCGGTGACGTCACGCCGCTGAGCTGGCGCTGTTGTCCGGTGGCTGGCTGCTGACCGCTGACCGCGGCTGTCGGCACCGGTTGCCCAAGGTGAAGGCCCCGCCGTCACACGGCCCCAGGGAGGAGGCCGGTATTAATACGGCGCCGCGCGGCAGCCGGCCACCGGTCCGGTCCGTCTGCAGACCACCTGACGGCTCGGAGGACGCTGCGACACTGCGCGATGGCCTGCCAGCTGCGTCCCGTCGGTCGGCCGTCACTAGGCGTCACGGACGGCGACCGCGGCTCCTGGCGGCTGTATGGCGCCGGCGCCGGGTCAGGTCCGAGCCGGCCCCTGGGGTGGTCAGATCGGGTCAGGACCGGGGCGACCCCTGGCGGCTCAGGTCAGGACCGGGCGATCCCCTGACGGGTCAGGTCAGGGCCGGGCCGACCCATCGGGTCAGGTCAGGACCGGGCCGACCCCTCGGGTCAGGGCCGGGGCGACCCCTCGGGTCGGGTCGGGTCAGGGCCGGGGCGACCCCTCGGGTCGGGTCAGGTCAGGGCCGGGCCGACTCCTCGGGTCAGGTCATGACCGGGCCGACCCCTGGCAGCTCAGTTCAGGTCAGGACCGGGCCGACCCCTGGCGTGCGGCCAGCTGCACCGTCGGTCTGCCCGGTCCCGGGCCGGCCGGTCCACTGTTTACGTCACAGGGCAGACAAACACGTCATCAGGGGAGGGAGGCCACCGCGGCAGCGCGCGCGCCACAGGCACACAGGCACACACGCGCACACACACACACGCACGCACATGCGCGCACAGTAAATAGGCCGCAGATGTTGCCGCAAATGCTGCTCTGAAGACGCGAGCACCGCCGCAAGTGGAGCCGGGACACGGCCGTGGAGTACTGCCGACTGACCTGTGTCAGTGCAGCCGGGACACGGCCGTGGAATACTGCCGAGTCACTGATACTGTCGACTGACCTGTGTCAGTGCCCACGTCAGTGCAGCCGGGACACGGCCGTGGAATACTGCCGACTGACCTGTGTCACTGCCCACGTCAGTGCAGCCGGGACACGGCCGTGGAATACTGCCGAGTCACCGACACTGCCGACTCACCTGTGTCAGTGCCCACGTCAGTGCAGCCGAGACACTGTCGACTGACCTGTGTCAGTGTTATCATCCCACCCCCAGATCAGCTGTGCTTATTTTCTCGCTGTAAACTCTCGTTCTGCTCTCGCCGCTCACAATAGTTCAGTCGCACCTCTACATTGTATCCGGCCACTCATTTCGCTTATTGATTTCTTACCTAAATATAATCAGTCTTGGTTAAAACAGTGACGTGAGTGAGTACGATTGTATTTGACAGCCATCACGGTTTTACATACATGCAGCGCCACCAAACAATCACACACACATGGCCAGCCGCTTTACAAAGCGATGCTCTTCACTATCCGTCAACGGTGTATCACATGTTGCGTCGAGGAGTCTCGACCTCGGCGTGCCACACGCGGGCCCTGGCCAGCCGCACCGCCCCGACTCGACCGGCGCCGGGACACAGCTACTGGGTCACCGGTTACACGGCAGCTGGCACTCGCACAATCGCGCGACTCATTCATCCATTTGGCCAACACTGGAGTTGGATCGTGCCGACCTGGGCGGCGCGGGCCAGCAGTGGCGTCCGTCGGCGCCGCCCCCCCCCCCCCCCCCCCCCTCCCGCCACTGGACAGAGCCACCATAGTAATAATCAACATACGGCGGAGAGAGACGCCCTCCCGGAGTAGTGAGATGACCCTGTCTACGTCCATGAGTATTTTCCCACCGGTAGCCGGACCGTTAGTCGGATTGTGTAGCCGTTGTGTCGCCAGCCTGCTTAGGCGTTAGCGCGGCCCGGCCCGAGAGGGAGTCCCTGTCCTGACACCAGTCACCCCGCCCGGCCCCGTGACCCGCCTGACCCGCCGCCGCCCGCAGGCCATGGAGGAACTGAAGGCGGAGAACCGGCGACTGCGGGACGAGAACGGGGCCCTCATACGGGTCATATCCAAGCTGTCAAAGTGACCCGCCCGGCCGCACCCGGCCGCCGCCACTCGTCTAGTCATCGCCGCCGCCGCCGCCGGTCCGCCGGTCCGTCGGTGCATCAGTGCCTTGTGTGCCGGCCCGGCCGACGCCGGCCGCGCCCGCCCCTGTACAGCTAGGCAGCTGCTACACGCCGCACGCACGCGCCACCAGAGCGCGCCCGCCCCGCCCGTCGTGCCGTAACCCGCCGCAGACAGCCCGCCCCGCCCGCCCCGTCCCGTCCGCTAGCCCTGCTGCGCGCGCGCGTGCGTGCGGCCGTGGGTGGCCCCGATATAATGTGCCTCTGTAAAGTTATTTATACCTTGTACAATGCGCGTGAAGCGAGCGAGTGGCTGTTTTGCGTATGTAGGATACCTTCGTGTCTGGTGGACTCGCCCGGCTCTTAGTTGTGCTCGGCCCGTGCAATTGGCGTGTGCGTGGCGCCGCTGTGCCGCCGCGCCCGGGACGGCCGCTCATCGCTCGGAAACACGCCTGTCTGTCTGTCTGTCTGTCTGTCTGCTGAAACAACAGATAACACCGAGTCTCGGAAACTGCTGCTCGTCTTTTATTTAGTTATTAAAATATTAATATTGAAATGAATGATGCGATCTGAATAAAGCACAGAACACATGGTTGCCTCTGACTAGGGTGACACAAGAAGCGGGTGGCACCATCGCGTCGGCTGAGGCCGGGGCCCATAAAACACGGGGTCCTACCGCTGGAAAGCCTAGTCTCCACAGGGACCAGGCGCCGGACACCTCACACCACTAAACGACTCGCTGGAATACCGCGCCAATAAACGATTACAAAATACTTTTTGGCTTAAATACATACACGCACGGGAGCGGAGTAGACGGTGATGCCCTCTAACAAAAGCGCCGGCCGCCGGTGGCGCCGCCTAGCCGCAGCAGGAGCGCTTGGCCGGCTCCGGCTCGGGCTCCTCCACGACGACGACGTTCTGCCGGCGGCGCAGGGAGCCGGTGGCTGGCGCGCCGTCCTTGGAGTCGCGCACGCGCACCATCTGCTGGCTGAGGAACAGGAACACCTCCTCGATACCGGCACCCGTCTTGGCCGACGTCTCGAAGTGTTTGGCGCCCACGGAGTCGGCGTACCTGTCCGGGCGAAAGAGACGGACACGGCCAGAGCTAAGTGAACGTAACATGTTGAAGAGATTCGCCGGTGTTGGCCCTAACTATGCAGAGTAACACAATGCGTGGACAGGAGGGCTCCTATGTCTAATGCACGGACACGCTGTAACACACACTGGCATCTCATATCCACCGATCAGAGGACAGGCCAGATAACGTAATGACGCGCAGTCTCAAGGACGTACTCTCCATCTCAGATCCACCGATCAGAGGACAGGCCAGATAACGTAATGACTCGCAGTCTCAAGGACGTACTCTCCATCTCAGATCCACCGATCAGAGGACAGGCCAGATAACGTAATGACTCGCAGTCTCAAGGACGTACTCTCCATCTCAGATCCACCGATCAGAAGACAGGCCAGATAACGTAATGACGCGCAGTCTCAAGGACGTACTCTCCTATCGCTGGCCCGGCGGCTACGCTGGGGTGAACGGCCGCGATCGGCCATAAGAAAAAAATCCGTTACGAAACGAGAAACACTGTCCGTTGGATTCTGATGTGTTTGAGAGAACATGGAATGGCAAGGTTCTATCGCTGGATTGTGGCGATAATTGAGATTGTACTTGACATCGCACGCACTTGTCAAAGTAAAAACAGATCATAAGGCATACGCAAGCGAGTCAGAAACAATGTACATCTTGGTTTTAACTTTTTAGGTTCACAATTCATAAAACGTAACCCACGTGACCCAACACGCACTCGACCGAACAAAGGTATTAACAACGCTAATTCAGCGAAGTCACAATCAAAACGGGGAGTTCCCCCCCCCCCCCCCCCTGAATACACAGCCGGGAACACTCCACATGGCAACACCAATTCTGACCTACTCCTGACTAACGGGCGGTTCAGAGTGTACTGGAGCAGGTACTCACGCCAGGGCAGTGTTGAGTTCCACCACGCGGTCCTTGGCGAGGTCCACCTTGTTCCCGCAGATCACCAGACAGATTTCGGAGCCCAGCATCTTCCGCAGCTCCTTCACCCAGTTCTTCACCTGCGTCGGCGACAACAGGATGGTCAGGTGGCGCTGCTCACAGTCAGTCATACAGTTCACCAGGATACGGAAATCACCCGTCATACAGTTCACCAGGATACGGAAATCACCCGTCATACAGTTCACCAGGATACGGAAATCACCCGTCATACAGTTAATCAGGATACGGAAATCACCCGTCATACAGTTCACCAGAATACGGAAATCACCCGTCATACAGTTCACCAGGATACGGAAATCACCCGTCATACAGTTCACCAGGATACGGAAATCACCCGTCATACAGTTCACCAGGATACGGAAATCACCCGTCATACAGTTAATCAGGATACGGAAATCACCCGTCATACAGTTAATCAGAATACGGAAATCACCCGTCATACAGTTCACCAGGATACGGAAATCACTCGTCATACAGTTCACCAGGATACGGAAATCACCCGTCATACAGTTCACCAGTATACGGAAATCACACGTCATACAGTTCACCAGGATACGGAAATTACCCGTCATACAGTTCACCAGGATACGGAAATCACCCGTCATACAGTTCACCAGTATACGGAAATCACACGTCATACAGTTCACCAGGATACGGAAATCACCCGTCATACAGTTCACCAGGATACTGAAATCACCCGTCATACAGTTCACCAGGATACTGAAATCACCCGTCATACAGTTCACCAGGATACGGAAATCACCCGTCATACAGTTCACCAGAATACGGAAATCACCCGTCATACAGTTCACCAGGATACGGAAATCACCCGTCATACAGTTCACCAGAATACGGAAATAACCTGTCATACAGTTCACCAGGATACGGAAATCACGTCATACAGTTCACCAGGATACGGAAATCACCCGTCATACAGTTCACTAGGATACGGAAATCACCCGTCATACAGTTCACCAGGATACGGAAATCACCCGTCATACAGTTCACCAGGATACGGAAATCACCCGTCATACAGTTCACCAGGATACGGAAATCACCCGTCATACAGTTCACCAGAATACGGAAATCACCCGTCATACAGTTCACCAGGATACGGAAATCACTCGTCATACAGTTCACCAGGATACGGAAATCACCCGTCATACAGTTCACCAGTATACGGAAATCACACGTCATACAGTTCACCAGGATACGGAAATCACCCGTCATATAGTTCACCAGGATACGGAAATCACCCGTCATACAGTTCACCAGTATACGGAAATCACACGTCATACAGTTCACCAGGATACGGAAATCACCCGTCATACAGTTCACCAGGATACTGAAATCACCCGTCATACAGTTCACCAGGATACTGAAATCACCCGTCATACAGTTCACCAGGATACGGAAATCACCCGTCATACAGTTCACCAGAATACGGAAATCACCCGTCATACAGTTCACCAGGATACGGAAATCACCCGTCATACAGTTCACCAGAATACGGAAATAACCTGTCATACAGTTCACCAGGATACGGAAATCACGTCATACAGTTCACCAGGATACGGAAATCACCCGTCATACAGTTCACTAGGATACGGAAATCACCCGTCATACAGTTCACCAGGATACGGAAATCACCCGTCATACAGTTCACCAGGATACCGAAATCACCCGTCATACAGTTCACCAGGATACGGAAATCACCCGTCATACAGTTCACCAGAATACGGAAATCACCCGTCATACAGTTCACCAGGATACGGAAATCACCCGTCATACAGTTCACCAGAATACGGAAATCACCCGTCATACAGTTCACCAGAATACGGAAATCACCCGTCATACAGTTCACCAGGATACGGAAATCACCCGTCATACAGTTCACCAGAATACGGAAATCACCCGTCATACAGTTCACCAGGATACGGAAATCACCCGTCATACAGTTCACCAGGATACGGAAATCACCCGTCATACAGTTAGTTCACCAGTATACGGAAATCACCCTTCATACAGTTCACCAGAATACGGAAATCACCCGTCATACAGTTCACCAGAATACGGAAATCACCCGTCATACAGTTAGTTCACCAGTATACGGAAATCACCCTTCATACAGTTCACCAGAATACGGAAATCACCCGTCATACAGTTCACCAGAATACGGAAATTCACCCGTCATACAGTTCACCATGATACGGAAATCACCCGTCATACAGTTCACCAGAATACGGAAATCACCCGTCATACAGTTAGTTCACCAGTATACGGAAATCACCCTTCATACAGCTCACCAGAATACGGAAATCACCCGTCATACAGTTCACCAGAATACGGAAATTCACCCGTCATACAGTTCAAGTTCACCACATATTCTCACCACGATACGAAATTCAGTTCACCAGGATACGGAAATCGTCCGTCATACAGTTCACCAGGATACGGAAATCACCCGTCATACAGTTCACCAGGATACGGAAATCGTCCGTCATACAGTTCACCAGGATACGGAAATCACCCGTCATACAGTTCAGGATACGGAAATCACCCGTCATACAGTTCACCAGGATACGGAAATCACCCGTCATACAGTTCACCAGGATACGGAAATCACCCGTCATACAGTTCAGGATACGGAAATCACCCGTCATACAGTTCACCATGATACGGAAATCACCCGTCATACAGTTCACCAGGATACGGAAATCACCCGTCATACAGTTCACCAGAATACGGAAATCACCCGTCATACAGTTCACCAGGTACGGAAATCGTCCGTCATAGTTCACCAGGGTACGGAAATCGTCCGTCACAGTTCACCAGCATACGGAAATCACCCGTCATACAGTTCACCATGATACGGAAATCACCCGTCATACAGTTCACCAGGATACGGAAATCACCCGTCATACAGTTCACCAGAATACGGAAATCACCCGTCATACAGTTCACCATGATACGGAAATCACCCGTCATACAGTTCACCAGAATACGGAAATCACCCGTCATACAGTTCACCAGGATACGGAAATCACCCGTCATACAGTTCACCAGGATACGGAAATCACCCGTCATACAGTTCACCAGGATACGGAAATCACCCGTCATACAGTTCACCAGGATACGGAAATCACCCGTCATACAGTTCACCAGGATACGGAAATCACCCGCCATACAGTTCACCAGAATACGGAAATCACCCGTCATACAGTTCACCAGGATACGGAAATCACCCGTCATACAGTTCACCAGAATACGGAAATCACCCGTCATACAGTTCACCAGAATACGGAAATCACCCGTCATACAGTTAATCAGAATACGGAAATCACCCGTCATACAGTTCACCAGAATACGGAAATCACCCGTCATACAGTTAATCAGAATACGGAAATCACCCGTCATACAGTTCACCAGGATACGGAAATCACCCGTCATACAGTTCACCAGGATACGGAAATCACCCGTCATACAGTTAATCAGAATACGGAAATCACCCGTCATACAGTTCACCAGAATACGGAAATCACCCGTCATACAGTTCACCAGAATACGGAAATCACCCGTCATACAGTTCACCAGGATACGGAAATCACCCGTCATACAGTTAATCAGAATACGGAAATCACCCGTCATACAGTTCACCAGAATACGGAAATCACCCGTCATACAGTTCACCAGAATACGGAAATCACCCGTCATACAGTTCACCAGGATACGGAAATCACCCGTCATACAGTTAATCAGAATACGGAAATCACCCGTCATACAGTTCACCAGAATACGGAAATCACCCGTCATACAGTTCACCAGAATACGGAAATCACCCGTCATACAGTTCACCAGGATACGGAAATCACCCGTCATACAGTTCACCAGGATACGGAAATCACCCGTCATACAGTTAATCACGCAACTTGATCTGACTGGCCTCATTCAACATATAAACAGAATATCAGCATGCTAGGGCAGTGCGGCGAATCAAACAACCTAGCCTTCACTGGCGTCTGGCTCCAATCTAACCAACTTCAAACTACATGACGATCCTTAGGCTGTTGCTTTTCATTCAAGCCTGTTCAGTTTATCTAAGAGCAAACAAGTGCGTGTAACACGCTTCATATAAAAAGAAATAGACATTTGCGATAGCAAAAGGGAGACAAAAACGAAAACGAAATTCTGAACAGGGACTTGGACACCCGATGAACCATTTGCAAGTAATGACGACAATTTGGGATAAGTTCAATATCCACTCAGATAGTTCACCAGATACCACAGGTGCCGTGCACTGACTCCATTGTTATTCAGTATTCAGTCCATGCCGAAATGGCACGCGATAGATGATGGCGGCATCAAGGTCAGGTTACGTAACTGGACAGCGTCGGAATGTCTCGATACATTCGAAAGTGCCGACCAGTAGAGGTAGAGCTGGTCAGATTTGTGTTATCAGAGGCTACGGTCTGTAGCCTGATGTTAGCAGATATTCTAAAAAGACGTCAGCGAAAGTATATTATATCAGTATATGAGCTTCGTAGGCAATACAAAATGAGATACGCCGTGGGCAAAACAAAAAGGAGAAAGATCCATTGGCCTATATATAACACGCAACTTTCTTTTTAAAAAATGTTGTGTGAAAAACTACCTAAAATAGCATAAATCATCCCACCCTCGCAGGGCCTCCTACGTCATACACTCGTTACAAACACAATATACATGATACGTGATAGATATGCGGCACTCGGCGGACCTCGTTTATGTTCAATATTAACCCGGTATTGACTGGGGTCTCAGCCGAACACCATTGGCTGGGGGGAGGGGGGGGGGTCGCCCCCTCCCCCTGGCTATCTTCCGAACCAATAACCGCAGCGAGACGCGCAAGGCGGCAATCGAAAGCTCTGCATGAGACGTATCCAGAGCAT
The DNA here is from genome assembly GCA_036785665.1 of Chirona hameri. Lineage (NCBI taxonomy): Eukaryota > Metazoa > Arthropoda > Thecostraca > Balanomorpha > Balanidae > Chirona > Chirona hameri. The sequence goes on along the minus strand of JAXIVJ010000311.1, from coordinate 98,005 downwards.
ACACGAAATTGTCAAAATAAGGTCATATGTCAGGTCACGGTCAGGTCAAAAGTAAACATTGAGATATTTGAGTTTTTGGGCCATGCTTTCCATCCAAAGCCTTAGATTGCGACTTTTATCAGACGAAGTGCTCTCAAAGGTATAATAAATCATATCCCGCATAAGCAAAAGTGAAATTGTAAGCAAAGGTCAAGGTTAATGCCAGGTCACAAAAGGGCACAGGCCTACGAAAGCCATGCGACACATGTTGTATGGGCTATTTTGCACGTATGATTCGATAGTAGCAGTCATTTTCACGACCTAACACCATATAAGGTCAAGGTCAGGTCACAAGGTCAAAATTTGAAATTGATAAATATAAATAGAAAAGGTAAGTGCCTAGACCAGTTTTGTCTCAGAAATGCAGTGCTGACATTTATTTGTTTGTATCTGGTCATTAAAAGCCAAAAGACCGCAATTTCAAAATATACCGTCATGAGTTACTCATACTTAGGAGCGATAAGTCAGTACAAAATAAAGATATTGCTTTTAAATTTGGTTTGGGTATTGTCCACATGTGGTTCTTCAACATATCTTCCGTTTTTTTAATGTTTGAAAATGTTTATTTTAATTAAGAGCATTTTTGTTCTTTTTTAAATAGTTTTTTTGTGTCAAAACCCAAAAGTTTCACAAATCCGAGATAGCCATTTTGTAGCCCTTGTCATTTGCTATCTTTTGGCGTTTTTCGATTGCATTTTGCTTCAAATATGGCATTTGTAAGGCCTGCTAAAGTTTAGCTGATTTGTTTTTGTGTCGAACTCGTGTGTAGTGACGTCACTAAATTCGCTATATTTCCAGAGAAAAAAATCGACGCAATTTCTTCATTTCTGCACAGACGATGTATAATTGATGTAGGAGAAGGTACATAAAATTTCACGTCGATAGCACTATTAGTTGTTAAGCTATTGCGAAAGTTCGTCAGGGGCGAAAAACGGGGCGGGGGGGGGGGGGCGAAAAACGCCCCCCCCCCCCCCCGCCAAAGGCGGGTTAAGAATCAGACGGTTGTTTTCATACCAATAAGTATAACAGTCGGCGACTGCTCTGAACCCATGCGTCCTGTCATGTACGGAAGGCCGGTCGGTGTCTGGGGCCGCCCACCCCACCGGCCACCACACCGCACGAGCCGTTTGCTAATACCGGGCGGCGGCGGCAGGCCGTCCGATGTGCGGCGGCGTCCGCTGCCCAGCCGCTCCTGGTGCTGACATCAGAGATCCGATGCAGCAGTGACACCAGACAGCTGACATCAGAGATCCGATGCAGCCGTGACATGAGACAGCTGACATCAGAGGTCCGATGCAGCAGTGACACGAGACAGCTGACATCAGAGATCCGATGCAGCAGTGACACGAGACAGCTGACATCAGAGATCCGATGCAGCCGTGACATGAGACAGCTGACATCAGAGATCCGATGCAGTAGTGACATGAGACAGCTAACATCAGAGATCCGATGCAGCCGTGACATGAGACAGCTGACATCAGAGATCCGATGCAGTAGTGACATGAGACAGCTGACATCAGAGATCCGATGCAGTAGTGACATGAGACAGCTGACATCAGATATCCGATGCAGCAGTGACACGAGACAGCTGACATCAGAGATCCGATGCAGCCGTGACACGAGACAGCTGACATCAGAGATCCGATGCAGCCGTGACATGAGACAGCTGACATCAGAGATCCGATGCAGTAGTGACACGAGACAGCTGACATCAGAGATCCGATGCAGCAGTGACACGAGACAGCTGACATCAGAGATCCGATGCAGCAGTGACACGAGACAGCTGACATCAGAGATCCGATGCAGCAGTGACACGAGACAGCTGACATCAGAGATTCGATGCAGCCGTGACATGAGACAGCTGACATCAGAGATCCGATGCAGCCGTGACACGAGACAGCTGACATCAGAGATCCGATGCAGTAGTGACACGAGACAGCTGACATCAGAGATCCGATGCAGTAGTGACATGAGACACACCACCACTAGCGGACACCGATACAGCCAACGGCGGCGCCACCTTTCGAGAGTTTAGAGGACGGAGACATTTTTAAGTTTATTCTTTCCATGCAACGCCCATAGGCGTAATGTTAAAATCCGAAAACAAACGGGAAAAACGGGGAGACGCGTCCCCCCCCCCGCTTCCGACGCCCATGGATACAGCTCCAAAACTAAATGTATAAAGAAACATTAAGTAGATACATTACATGACTATACGACTGGGGTCATGGTAAGATTATTTTGCAGGGTGAGGTTTGCTTGCAGCCTAGCGCTCTTCTTGTAGCGCTCTCCCGACCGAGCTACAAGGGCGGAAATGACAAAGAAGCTGTGGTAATACAACATGCGATTTAATTCAAGTGGAATTATAAGCAAATGCAATATTCCATTACACATGGAATGGCTCACAGATGCAGTCCTGATCGCTTTTTCGAGTTACACACGGCTCTACTCGGGTCTAAAGTCTTCGATTTACACACGGCTCTACTCGGGTCTAAAGTCTTCGATTTACACACGGCTCTACTCGGGTCTAAAGTCTTCGATTTACACACGGCTCTACTCGGGTCTAAAGTCTTCGATTTACACACGGCTCTACTCGGGTCTAAAGTCTTCGAGTTACACACGGCTCTACTCGGGTCTAAAGTCTTCGAGTTACACACGGCTCTACTCGGGTCTAAAGTCTTCGATTTACACACGGCTCTACTCGGGTCTAAAGTCTTCTATTTACACACGGCTCTACTCGGGTCTAAAGTCTTCGATTTACACACGGCTCTACTCGGGTCTAAAGTCTTCGATTTACACACGGCTCTACTCGGGTATAAAGTCTTGACAAAACCGAATCGCCCGCGATCGGTGTTAAAATATGTATAGCTTTTTGCCAAGGAAACCTACTTTGAACAACACTGACGCTGACCACAACAGTTCCATATTCGGTCACCAACTCTAGATAATAATCTTTGGCGTTGATTTGGGGATACGCGACTAACACAAACACGCTGCAGTGAAGACGGCCATTAACAGCCCAGTACGACACAACGTCACGGGAGCGTACGGGCGAAGGTTGACTCCTAATCAGTGATAAGGTACCTTATCAGCGGTTAGGAGCGCCAAGCGGAGTGAGCTCGTGCGGTACCTAGGGAGGCCGGCGGCGGTCGGTCAACACACGGCGGACAGCAGGGGGAGGGGAGACGGGGGAGACGGGGGAGACGGGGGAGACGGGGGAGACAGGGGAGACCGGGGAGACAGGGGAGACAGGGGAGACAGGGGAGACGGGGGAGACAGGGGAGACGGGGTTGCGGGAGCGGAGCAGGACAGTCAACCACGGACCACGTGGCTGCGGGGAGGTGGCACGCTGACACGGATAGTGATATAATTTTCCACCCACCATCCCTTGCAACACCTCTCTTTCCCTTTTTCCCCAGCCCTTTACTCGTACGACGTCCACTCAGTATGTAGTGTTCATGTCGCTGGTTTGGGGATACGCGACCAACACAAACATGCTGCAGTGAAGACGGCCATTAACAAGTGGTATGTGTACAGTGAGTGGTTCTACATTTATTCAAAAAGCTCATTGTGAAGACATTTAAAGTATTATTCGCGTATTGTAGCGTATATTGTACTGCAACTACGGGAACTGAAGGAGAGCACGTATCGATAGCATCACAACCCGGAGAAAAGGGCCGGCGAAGTGCCGCCCAGCGAGACGCCTGTGTGCGGCTTGCCGGCCTGATTGAACTACCTAGCTCACAAACTACGCGGCCACGGCCGTCCCTCGTCTGGAGAACTACGACACATTCGGACAGGTGCCTCATGCCGGTGGTGAGAAAGGCTTTATCACACATGGTATGCCAAGTAGTCTGCATTCAGCTAGTCTAATTCACACATATACATGCAGCCTGTAGGCATTCTGCACAGCGCTGTGAAAACTGGCCATAAATCCTATGATGTGCAAAGGTCAAACAAAATGAATTGTTGGACAGACGCATGATACCTAAATATGATTACCTACATACAACTTATAATCTGAGGCCAGTCAATATCAGTTAGTTACACAAATAGATACACAAATAGTTTCCCACCAAAATCACGTACCTGTTTAAGGAATCAATTCCACAAATTTGAGATAGAAAGAAAATGCACTCTGATGTGATCTCAACCATAAAACTATGAAATACCACTTCAATCAGGAGGCAACATCAGCATTAAAATAGTCGCCTAATTCAACACGACAGTCCGGGCACTTTCTCAGATTCAGAACGGAGTCGTCCGACACTGACCTTCTGGAAGGAGTCCTCGTCAGTGACGTCATAGATGAGACAGGCGCCGTTGGAGTCGCGGTAGTAGATGGGTCCGAGCGCGTGGAACCGCTCCTGTCCGGCTGTGTCCCAGATGGCCAACGTCACACGACGTCCGCCCAGCGACAGCTTCTTGGTCAGGAACGACGCCTGCTCAATGGCGGGGGAGGGGGAGGTGTCACACGGTCAGCTGATGACTGAATACCGACCTGGACATGGCAGTAACGACGCCTGCTCAATGGGGGGGGGGGGGGTGTCACACGGTCAGCTGATGACTGAATACCGACCTGGACATGGCAGTAACGACGCCTGCTCAATGGCGGGGGGGGGTGTCACACGGTCAGCTGATGACTGAATACCGACCGGGACATGGCAGTAACGACGCCTGCTCAATGGGGGAGGGGGGGGGGGAGGTGTCACACGGTCAGCTGATGACTGAATACCGACCTGGACATGGCAGTAACGACGCCTGCTCAATGGGGGAGGGGGGGGGGGAGGTGTCACACGGTCAGCTGATGACTGAATACCGACCTGGACATGGCAGTAACGACGCCTGCTCAATGGGGGGAGGGTGCCACACGGTCAGCTGATGACTGAATACCGACCTGGACATGGCAGTAACGACGCCTGCTCAATGGGGGGAGGAGGTGCCACACGGTCAGCTGATGACTGAATACCGACCTGGACATGGCAGTAACGACGCCTGCTCAATGGCGGGGGAGGGTGTCACACGGTCAGCTGATGACTGAATACCGACCTGGACATGGCAGTAACGACGCCTGCTCAATGGCGGGGGAGGGTGTCACACGGTCAGCTGATGACTGAATACCGACCTGGACATGGCAGTAACGACGCCTGCTCAATGGCGGGGGAGGGTGTCACACGGTCAGCTGATGACTGAATACCGACCTGGACATGGCAGTAACGACGCCTGCTCAATGGGGGGGGGGGGGGGGAGGTGCCACACGGTCAGCTGATGACTGAATACCGACCTGGACATGGCAGTAACGACGCCTGCTCAATGGGGGGAGGGTGCCACACGGTCAGCTGATGACTGAATACCGACCTGGACATGGCAGTAACGACGCCTGCTCAATGGGGGAGGGGGGGGGGGGGGGGTGTCACACGGTCAGCTGATGACTGAATACCGACCTGGACATGGCAGTAACGACGCCTGCTCAATGGGGGAGGGGGGGGGGAGGTGTCACACGGTCAGCTGATGACTGAATACCGACCTGGACATGGCAGTAACGACGCCTGCTCAATGGGGGGAGGGGGGGGGGGGAGGTGTCACACGGTCAGCTGATGACTGCATACCGACCGGGACATGGCAGTAACGACGCCTGCTCAATGGGGGGGGGGGGGTGCCACACGGTCAGCTGATGACTGAATACCGACCTGGACATGGCAGTAACGACGCCTGCTCAATGGGGGGGGGGGGGGGGGTGCCACACGGTCAGCTGATGACTGAATACCGACCTGGACATGGCAGTAACGACGCCTGCTCAATGGGGGGGGGGGGGGGTGCCACACGGTCAGCTGATGACTGAATACCGACCTGGACATGGCAGTAACGACGCCTGCTCAATGGGGGGGGGGGGGGGGTGCCACACGGTCAGCTGATGACTGAATACCGACCTGGACATGGCAGTAACGACGCCTGCTCAATGGGGGAGGAGGTGCCACACGGTCAGCCGATGACTGAATACCGACCTGGACATGGCAGTAACGACGCCTGCTCAATGGGGGGAGGAGGTGCCACACGGTCAGCTGATGACTGCATACCGACCGGGACATGGCAGTAACGACGCCTGCTCAATGGGGGGAGGAGGTGCCACACGGTCAGCTGATGACTGCATACCGACCGGGACATGGCAGTAACGACGCCTGCTCAATGGGGGGAGGAGGTGCCACACGGTCAGCTGATGACTGCATACCGACCGGGACATGGCAGTAACGACGCCTGCTCAATGGGGGGAGGAGGTGCCACACGGTCAGCTGATGACTGCATACCGACCGGGACATGGCAGTAACGACGCCTGCTCAATGGGGGGAGGAGGTGCCACACGGTCAGCTGATGACTGAATACCGACCAGGGCATAGCAGTAACGACGCCTGCTCAATGGGGGGAGGTGCCACACGGTCAGCTGATGACTGAATACCGACCGGGACATGGCAGTAACGACGCCTGCTCAATGGGGGGAGGAGGTGCCACACGGTCAGCTGATGACTGAATACCGACCTGGACATAGCAGTAAACAGGATGCTGCAATGGACACATAGTGCTGAAATCGCCAGTGGCATACAGAGCTTCGAGCATGCAATAAGAACACTTGAGGGGACAATAATACATGTGATATGCAGCAAATGTGCATTGTCATTATGCAAATTCAGGAAAATTGCAAAACAATAACTACAGTAGCACAAGTGTCAACTGGACTCCATGCATTTTATTATTTTGGATGAAAAGATCAATGTAAGGCAGCCATACCTGAAGTGTGGTGGTGTGCTTTTCATTGAACTTGCCCTCCACATAGGAGAGCACCACTGACGTCTTCCCGACGGCTCCCTCTCCCAGCAGCACCACCTTGAAGCTGTACGTGGTGGGGCGTGCTGCAGCTCCACCAGCAGAAGCCATCTTCTGTCAAACATTCATTTACAATTAAACACAAACCTGACAACAAAGGTATTATAGTAAAATCAGCAATCTGAAATTACCACTGCCCAATGCTTGATATATACAAGTGGGATGCCATACCTAACACCAATAATGTTTACTCAAATTACAAATATCACAGCAGAAAACCTTGGTGGTGTTAAAGGAACATGTAATTAATCTCAATAGTCTGTAACCTTACTGTTACGCCAGGGTTGTAACACCACCCCTTGTCTACTAACCATGACTGCTTGGTCAGAACAGACACGGCACTGGGCAGGTGTGGCCTGCCCATTCAAGCTGAGCCTGCTGTGGGACAAGCAGCCAGCTGCTTCCTGTGTCCTGGGCCAGGCCGGGCTGGGGGGTTTATAGCCTGTGTTCCTGATTGATGCTCAAGCTGCTTCCTGTGTCCTGGTCCAGGCCGGGCTGGGGGGTTTATAGCCTCAGTGGTTCCCCTATATGTGCTGTGATCTGGACACTACACCTTCAAACAGGATCAGCTTACCTGTAATCAGACTAATCCCTGGCAGATGTGACACTTCGGGTACAAAACTAAAAACTATCCATATTCCAGACTAGCTGTCAGTGGCATAACCAGGATTCACTTCAGTGGGGGGGGGGGGGGGGGATTTGATCAGGGGGCCATAAGGTACTCCCACCAAAAAACTCACCAGATTGTATTTGGCCCACTATATTTTTAGGAGGCACATAAAACAAAACAAAATGTAATTCATTATATTTTCGACCAGCCTGACTGACTGTCACCTGCCTTGTACCGGGGGTTCGGGGCCCCGTGTTCAATACCACTACCTGGGGGCCCTGGGTGTTCAACTTCAGTACCACTACCTGGGGCCCTGTGTGTTCAACTTCAGTACCACTACCAGGGGCCCCCTGACAGACAAAGAGCTTTATGATAGTCCCAGGGGCCCCAAGCTGCCTGCAAGAGAAGCCCTCTGGCTGTGATTTGGCAGGGGCATGCCATTTGTTTCCAGCTAATGGGCCCCCTGATGGGCACGGCCCACAGGGCCCCTATCTTGCACTGGGGACCCCCTGTCTGACACCAGGGCCCCCTGTACTCAGTAGTACTACCTGGGGGGCCCTGACCAAAAGAGGGATTTCGCATTGTCTCAGGGGCCCCTGAGTGGTGCAAGAGGCCCCTTGTATCCGCCCCTGGGGGACCCCAGGTGAGGATAATTTTAGGGGGAAAATTGAAAATGGGGCCCCTTCAAAACAAAGTAGGCCAAATCCGGTGAGTTATTTTTTTTGGGGGAGGTAGTTTGGGCCCTCGATTTGTAATAGGCCATTTTCAGGGGCTGGACAAATTTCCATGGGTCCAGTCGTCGCTCCAGGGGGCTGGGTCGTTCATCCATGCATCCCCAGATGGGCCTTCGAAAGGCCCTGGTCGTTCATCCATGAGTCCCCAGATGGGCCTTCCAAGGGCCCCGGTCGACCCTCTAGGTGCCCGGGTCGATAATCGAGGAGCCCAGCCGACCTTCCACGATCCCCGGCCGACCCTCCAATGGATGATTTATTGCCCATTATCACATGGTGCTCGAAATAGGGCCCACCAAAGGGGCCTGTATGTACCTTCAGGGGGCGGGGGGGGGATTACCCTGTCCCCCTCCCCCCCCCCTTGGGTACACCTATGCTAGCTGTAGCTATTAACCCGCGAGTCACTGGGGGGGGGGATTTTTTAGCCCCCCTTAGGAATATTAGGAATATCTCAATAACTAATGCAGATATCGACGCCAAACACCTATCCGGGCATCATTTTTACACCTTTTGAGAAGAAAAAAACAAAAAACAAAATCATATTTTTTTTTTATAGATATAGTGAATTTAGTGACGTCACTAAACACGATTTTTACACCAAAATCAGCTAAACTTTGTCAGGCCGTACAAATGCTGCATTTGAAGCAAAATGCAATCGAAAAAGGCTAAAAGGTAGAAAATTGCAAGGGCTTTGTCCAGCTATCCAGCTATCTCGAAATGTTAAAAAAAAATGGTTTTTGACCCCAAAAATTGCATTTTTTTCATGCTCACAAAATCAAATTTTTCAAAGATATTTTTATAAAAAAAAATGGAAAATATGTCAAAGACATATGGGCAACTACCATACCAAATTTCAAAATGATATATTTTTTGACTGTCATGGCATATAAAGTATGGGTAAATCATGACTTCATATTTTGAAATTGCGTTTTTTTTGCTTTTATTGACCGGATACAGACAAATAAATGTCATCACTGTTTGTTTTATATAAAATTGATATAGAAACATGTTTTTTATTTCGATTTATCAATTTCAAATTTTGACCTTCAGTGACCTGAACTTGACCTGAACTTGACACTAACTTCACGTAAATGAAGTCAGGTGGTAAAATGACTACCACTATCGAATTATACGCGTAAAAGCATCCATAAAACATGTGCTGCATGACTTTCGTAGATATTTTGTGTGTAGTGACCTTTTGTGACCTGACCATGACCTTGATCTTTTCCAACAATCTCACTTTAGCTCATGTGGGATATGTATCATACCTTTGACAGCACTTTGGGTGATTATAGGCGCAATCAAAGGCCATGGATGGCAAGTATTGTCCATAAACTCAAATACCTCAATTTTGACGTTTGACTTGACCGTGACCTGACATGTGACCTTGATTTTTTTTTTAAAGTTTGCGTTAGGCTTATCTCATTGAGCGCTTTCGAATGCCAGGAGGGCTAACCTACCCCCCCCCCCCCCCCCCCCCCCCAGTGAGTCGTGTTACAGAATATACCAAGGTGACTGCCGGGTTAAAGGGACAATGTCAGCTTTTAGGTTCAATCACTCATGATCTGATAGGAGAAATGAGTCAATTCTGACAATAAAAATCAATATAAAATCCAAGTAAAATCAGCACAATTGGTGATATCAGAACAGATCAATGGAAATCATACTAATCAGAAACAATACATCAGAAATCATACTCATCAGAAACAATACATCAGAAATCACACTCATCAGAAACAATACATCAGAAATCATACTCATCAGAAACAATACATCAGAAATCATACTCATCAGAAACAATACATCAGAAATCATACTCATCAGAAACAATACATCAGAAATCACACTCATCAGAAACAATACATCAGAAATCATACTCATCAGAAACAATACATCAGAAATCACACTCATCAGAAACAATACATCAGAAATCATACTCATCAGAAACAATACATCAGAAATCATACTCATCAGAAACAATACATCAGAAATCATACTCATCAGAAACAATACATCAGATTTCAGCCATGCTGTCTGTTTACATTTAATAAATACATTTGCACATGACTTTACCTGTCATTGGGTGCAAAACCTGTTGGTGATAAGGCAATAAACAAACTAAATAAACTAAAATGAGTTACCATGACATCACCAACTAACAGGTCTGCTACAGAAGTCTCAAAACTGCCTTTAGAATGTTCTTGGGACACAATTGGTTCATTCCTTTCATCAAACCATGAGTACCTAATTGAATGTAGTAATTGTAATAAAGTCCGCCCCTGTAGCTCAGGTGGGAGAGCGCTGGGCTTCTGACCTCACCCGGTAGTGGCAGCCCGGGTTCGAGTCGCTTCGGCGCTCGCTATTTACCCCTGACTGGGATGGCCTGTGGCCGGTGGCAGCGGTCGCACTCAAGGTCAGGTGACGTCAGAGGGCGGGGCGGACCGTGTCCAGGTATGTCGGGCACGTACAACTTTCGCTTCTAAATTCTGCCGGACGCCAGGAATTGCTTGATCGGGTGGTGGGGTCAGGGCCTGCGCAACAAGCTATGCTTAGTGTGGGTCCTGACCTCGGAAATCCATCCGTTCAAAAACAATCGGACTAAATATAAAAAATGTAAAGGCTAAAACTGCCCCAACACATAATGGTCTAACTGCAGGTAACATAAAATACCTGACTTTTAGTGCTATTGGTGGGGTAGACAATACCAATCTACTTGTATGCTAACAGGAGTAAACAACTAACACTGGACATGTCATAACACCAGACCATGATTGTCCTTGGGTGGAAAACGACGCCCTATGGACACTCTTTTCCCGAGTTTTACTGTGAATATTCCTATCATTATTTTAAAGTGTATTGGATAATTGGAACCCTGGTAATGATTTATGGATGTAATGATAGGGACAGCCTGTAGAGGGAAAGACAGGTAAACATTAACATAGGTAATAGCTAATTCTGGTGAGTGGGTATTGATAAAGCTGAGTATGTATGCTTTGGTTGCATTGTCCACTCTTCATGCTGATTTTTAGCCAGAATTTTCCACTCTGCACCCCAGCTCCAACACCATCCTAGGACTCTGCAACAGACTTTCTATGCTATTGGTGTCGTGGTAGGACATGTTGTGTTAACCCTCGCCCTACAGGGGGGGGGGGGGGGTCCTAAAACGACCCCCCCCCCCCTCTCTGAGGTTTTCCTTGAATAACTTTGTACACATGCAGCACATCTTGCTGAAATTTTCAGTAGCTGGGTTTACAATTATGTGTATCCTATACAAAATTTAAGTGTATACAACTTTTAGATCGTGACTTATGACCTTTTTGTCAAGGTCATGCAGAGCCCAAAGGGCCATTGACCTGACCCCAAAGGTCACCAGTTGACCTAGATGCTCAAAATGGGATGCCTTTGGATTGTCTTTATGACAGAAATCACACTACTTTTTACGGTGTCTCTCTATCTCTCTCCGTTCAGAAGTTATACTAAAAGCCCTGTACAATTGCTATTTTCGGACGTGGTCGATCTTAGGTCATTCACTTGACCTGGAAAGTCACCTGTAAACCTAAAACCTAAAACTTGCATACTGTTAAATTCCTCTCATGACAGGCAACATGCTGGTGCTTATCACATTTCTCTATGTTGCTTGGTTTAGAAGTTAACAGGGGGTCTTTTTAGGACCCCTAGGGCGAGGTCTAAGTTCTAGCCCGGTCCCTGTAGGGCGAGGGTTAAGGTAGTTCACTCTACTGCAATTGCAATTGGACCTTTATTCTCCCTTGACCAACAACAAGGGTATTCTTGTCGCTGGCGCCACCCCCGCGGTATCTGGTAACAACTGGTAACACTCAGCAATTGGACCTTTATTCTACCTTGACCAACAACAAGGGTATTCTTGTCGCTGGCGCCACCCCCGCGGTATCTGGTAACAACTGGTAACACTCAGCAATGGGACCTTTATTCTACCTTGACCAACAACAAGGGTATTCTTGTCGCTGGCGCCACCCCCGCGGTATCTGGTAACAACTGGTAACACTCAGCAATGGGACCTTTATTCTCCCTTGACCAACAACAAGGGTATTCTTGTCGCTGGTGCCAACCCCGCGGCATCTGGTAACAACTGGTAACACTCATCAATAATCCGCTAGATTTGGGATAACATTCTTTAAAAGACAGTGTAAAATCACGGCCTGCGATGCCAATGTGGCAGCACAATCCACCTGCATCAGCGTTGATGGCGTCATTTGACGATGTATAAGTTTTGCATTTGCTAGTTTTGTATGTGCTGATTCCAAATCTGATACCCATTTGTGGCGCAAATGAGCCATTGGGAGGAAAAAATTGTAATAACATAATCAAACCTGACCTAACCTTTACAGCCATTATGGTCACAGGGAGTGCAGAAATGTGTCAGATACTGGCTATCATATGACATCATGTGTATCTGGTCGACCACTAAACCCTATCACGCTCTCACTAAACCTCTGTTCCTGGTGGAGCACAGAACTTGTATTTGAGACCGAAGGTCGGCCGTGCAGCGGCCGCTACCACAAGGTGACCTTACTGGATACATATCTGGCGCATTTCACACAAAAAATAACTGACGTTTACATTTCAGGTGTAATGGCAGAGTCCTTCCGGTCGGCTGAGGTGATTGACAGGTGATACAAATCATTATTGCCAGGTAAGTACTGAGAATGTCCCTGTTTTGAATGCAGTTCTGATGAAATCAGATGTGTAGAATTAGTATAAAATATTAAATTTTCCCCAGCGGAATGCGACCAATTGCTGCCACATTGCAGGCCGTGATTTTATGCTGTCTTTTAAATAATTGTATCCAAATCTAGCAGATTATTGACAAGTGCTAACAGTTGTTACCAGATACCACTGGGGGTGGTGCCAGCAACAATAATACCCCAAAAAGCTGTAGGAGAAAACTTGCAATGACTTTTACTGACTTAGGTGTAGAAAATAGACAAAGCCTCACTAACATATACAATATATAGCAACACATCAATATTTAAGTAAGAGAAATTATGAATTAATAACCTACCTTTTACCAATAAACCACCACAAATCAACCAACCAATCAACCACCACGATGCACCACAGATCAGGTAGGTCGGTAGGTCTCTCCTCAGTTACTATGACAATGACAACTTTCAAAAAGGAATATTTTGACTAATTTTTCTTCACATTACCATCTAATATCGTCCTATCCCACAAACCACCTAAAATATCTTATTTACCCTATTTACAACCTCCTCAATCCCCAGCCATTGGTTATTGCACAACGCACAAAGTGGCACAAAGTAGTAGTAAATGATAATAAAGCTCAGGGCAAGGCAATAGATACCTCAGGGGATGACACCCTTGTTGTTCCAGGGGGTGTCATCCCTATCTCCGTAACGTGTCCACTTCTACTTATGACGTCACCCAAGTAGTCAATTCTGGCGCATGTCGTCTGCGGTAGGTTAGAACTGTTTTTTGCAAATAACTTTTCGACAAATTCGACAAATATAGATACAGCAATGATTTTGATGTCATCGTGTTCACCTCGTCAGAACGCGTCGATTCATGCCAATTGCATGTGGTTTAGGTCAAATCAAAAGTTAATCGAATGGGCGGGGCTTAGAGCCTCAGCTGGTGACCGCCGAACCGCAGGGCAGGAATAAGGGAATAACGTATTATCTTATTCCTAAGAGAATCTGTTAAGAGAAGAGAATCTTCTAATAATAAGTTATTCTCTTATTCCTGCGCAAGGGGGACCGTGAACAAGGCCCTGACCTTTGATGACCTCTATTGACCTCAATATGGACCTGAGCCTAAAATCATTCAACAGATTTCGATTCACCTTGTTTTGAAATTTCCATCACTGTCTTGTTCTTTTTCGTAACTTTTACTTTCCGAGTTAGATGGTATTTATTTCTCCCGAAATAGCATTAACTGCAATGGCGGAGGAGGCCGATAGATACACATGACGTCACGCTCTGACGTCATGATCACGTAGAATCGCCGGATGACTCTACCTCCTATATATGGCCTTGGGTTGTTCTATTACCCTGGGTGACACCGCTTGAGCGCCATATAGAGCGGTGTTCATCAGGGTGATAGAGGACGGGTGCAACGGATTTTAGTATGATTTATTTAGAATAAAACTAGAAAAGTACTAGATTCACTACTATATACTAGTTTGTTTAGTTCCATCTAAATATGTGGTAGCTTTACCGAGGAGCGAAAGCCGCGCAGGTATTACGAAAGCTCTTAGAGTAAACGAAACAATCGAAATGCATTGTAGATTATTCATATTTGTCGCTAGCTTCTGTAGACTGTAGGTACGTAAGGCGCTGTAAAGTTTTTAACTGTTAAGTTGTCGGATAGAGCTTGATCTCTTCCATTTTCAATTCACGTTTTGTACCCGGCTATGCCCAACTGTGTTGTGCCTGGCTGTTTCAATAGTACGGAGAAGGGTAATTCAAATCATTTGGGGACTGGCTAGTGGCTACCACCGTCTTCCTCGTGATCCCAAAGTGGCCGATCTTTGGTGGCAATTAATTCGACGATATGCAGCAAGGGAAGAGGTTAAAGACCCTAGGAATTGCTCCGAACATTTCTTGGAATCCTGCTTCAAAGAGCTTCACAGATTTGCTGCTGAAAGGACATTCTAATGCATGTGCACAAAGACCAAAAAGATTATCATACAGCAAAGTGATTGTGATAGCCATGGCAGAGTTTGCTGCTTTCAACCCGGAACAAGCGTTCTGCTTTGTTTACAAGCCCGCCTTCAACTGTGCCACTGCCGCATGTGCCAATTTATGTGCCTGCTGACAAAACACTTGTACTGCACCTACTTTGTCCCTGCAGCAGAGCTGGCACTTGTTAGCAGGAGTATGATGTCACCTGGTATGACATGGTAATGTGTCTGGCATCACCGATCTTCCAGCAAATCAGGCTCACTAACTTCAGCTGACAACAGCACAGCAGCCGATTCGGAATGGCTATGGTAATTGTTGCTTTCTATTGCCTTCATATGGTAAAGATTAATGTTACGCTTCATAATCTACATTTAGACGTGGTTGACATGCCTGCATCCATGGCTTAGAAAATCGGGGGTTTCATTGAGGTATATTTGCCTTGCCCTATCTGGTGCTTACCTTCTTGGGTAACTTGTGTTTAAATAATTTAGCTGTTAAATCTGACATAACACATAGCAGGTAGCATTATGTTCTGTTATATGACTATTGATGATCTTCTTTGCACTGTGTCTGTGTATGTGATTCAAGTGTGAATTCATGACCTTGCCAACTCAAATTTCACTTGGGATAATCTAAATTTGTGTCATCACAACTTAACATGCAGCAGTTATTTTGTATGTGTCACATATCTAACCTTTTGGTTATGTATACCTGTTATGAATAATTTGGGTTATGGGTTACCCAGTAATATACTCTGTCTATGCGCACATGATTCATACAAAATTAGTATACTGCAGGATTCAAGGATGGTGCTTGTGTAGTGAAGGAGAAGAGCCAGCAGCCGGCCAGGTGCCACCCAATCTGTTGGACATAAAAAAACTGATGCACAACAGTTCAGGTATGGCAATTTGAATAATTACCTACTGTTAAAAGACTGGGCTGTCTATGGTGACATCCCCATATGACTATCTATCTTTTCTCTATAATATTACACATCATTTGATATATAATGTTATGTTTAGTAATTATAGAGGTGATCACCATATAGCCATATTAAATATATTTAACAAGTATATTCAATATATTTATTTTGATAGAAAACTTCAATCATTTCATGAATTTCGTTTTTGATAGCAAACTTCAATCATTTCATGAATTTCGTTGAAAACCTGAGATGTGCTGCAAAATCGTCACGGTTCGAAAATGACGAATTAGAAAAAGAGATAATAAACAAACAACACAATATTATTATTATTATAGACACACCTGTAATTTATGATGCATGAATGATGTTTTGCAATATGATGCACAGGGAAATGGATGTATTTATATTTAAACATATCAGAATGTTCCGGACAAAAAACATAATTGGTGTAAGTGAACATTATTGTATGTCTCCACTCTCCACCTAAATAAGCAGAATGACTGGGCATAGCTATTTACCCTCATTAGGTTGCATATCGTCACCAACCTTTGCTTTAGCTATGCATGCTCTAAGACATAGATTACCTTGAAGCAAACTTAATTTCATGGTGAGGACGATTTAAACGAAAATAAAAAGGAATCGCTTGAAATGACCCATTGATGCCGATTCCGTCGTTTTCTATAAAAAAAATGATTGATTCCACCTGATTCCTATTACACTCAGATGTCAACGGAATCGAATCCGAATCCAGTACAAACGGAATCGATTCCGGAATCGGATTCAATTCCACCGGAATGAAGCACAAGCCTGGCCTGTGATGCCGAATGGTTATTGATTTGACTGACTGAATCGATTGGAATCGTTGAATCAAAATTCCTTGAATAAAACCAAATTGATTCACCACTAGATCTTTGTATTCATGAATCGTGATTGAATCAAGCCCCGTATGGAATCAAGGCTGATTGAATCAAAATATTTAAAGACTCTTAACGATTCAAGTGCACATGGTAAATTGTGCAAATACAATGTAGTCCCAGCGGCTACATTCATTTATACTGAAGTATGATTGCTGTAACAATGTTTGAATGATCATTTATGTGTATGTTTCCATTTGTATTGCTTTGACGTAAATCCAACATACATTTAAATGTTGAATCAAGCGTGAATCGATTAAAATATGTTTTTTATTCTTTGAATCAGAAAGAAGCAATTATCAAATGTTTATCCATGAATCGAGCGGTGATTTAATCCTTCAGGTTCCAAAATGAATCGTGGTTGAATCGTTCCAAAAAAAAGTTGAATCAATATTCAATAACCAGTCTGCAGTGTGATGACCTCAATATTGGCGTGACCTAAAAGTGACCAATAATTTATATATAACTTGTCAAGTTCCTTCTGGGCTCCACTCAGCGTCTGCTGCCATCCATGCACATCTCTATTGGTGTCTAATTATTATTTTGTATAGGTCACCGTGTCCGTGTCTCCAACACCTGAGCGCCTCGACTGCCAGCGTCTTGCAGCGGCACATCGCGGGCAAAGAAGAGGAGGCGAGGTTCTTTCGTGTCGTGGACGAAGCGACGGATGTCCTCAACGCCAGCTACCCAGGCGACACAAAAGATCTGCGGAGACGGAAAGGCTACCGTGGCAGCGATGAACAAGAGAGGGCTATCTCCGCCGCTGTGACGGAGGCCACGCTGATGCGAGTCGGTACCGCACGGTGCATGTACCCGTTCCAGAGAGGGATGGTCATCAGCATCCGGTCGGTGCGTGGCCTGTTCAAGGACCTCCAGGCAGAGTTCGGTGATGTGTTCGTCCTGACTCGCCGGCTCACGCAGGACAGGCTGGAAGGGTTGTTCGGCATGGTGAGAGACCCGGGAGGCTCCAACCAGAACCCCACACCGACTGAAGCGAGGGCAAGGATTCGCCTGCTTACCCTCCTGTTCGTCATGCAGCGAGGCGTAAGTCCCGTCTGCAGAGACGGTGATCATGCGACAGAGCCGGAGACTGGTGATCTGGAGGAGCAGCTGGCTCCGGTGCTGGAGGTGGAGGCAACCGGCACCTCCGAACTGACGGCAGACCTGCTGGAGTTCACCGGACCGGTGGAGGAGGTGACGACAGCGAAAACAGACGGCGATAACGGGGAGGACATGGACGACCTGAGGGATGTGGCTGACCTGCTTCACCAGGCGGAGGCGTCCCAGTCAGCAGCATGCCGCCCTGCTGCGTCGTCGGCCGCGCGGGACACGGTCACCGGTGTGTCCGCGACAGAGAGCGCCATGGCCTACGTCGCTGGCTACATCGCGAGGAAGAGGCCCGTCGACCGCTCCCTCTGTGTACCATCCACCTCGGCCGAGTCGGTGCCTCTGCAGGCCCTGTGGACCAGGGTCGTCAGTATCGGCGGCCTGACGGTGCCCACGGAGACATTCTACGCCACCTTCAAGGAGGTGGAGGCGGTTTTCTGTACCCACCACGCTCTGGGGCCCGATGGCTTAAGCCGAAGGTCCGTGTCATCAAGGACTTTGTCGTGGTCCTCCAGGACATGTTCCCACGCGTCCATCCCAAGATTCGCGCCTCCTTCGCCCGCGTCCGGACATTTATCAGGATGGGCAACATCAACAGGGCCCGACGCGCCGAGTCTCGGGCACGGTGAGGAGCGAGGAAGTGCTGGTACCACGCACAGTGAAAACTAGTGTATAGGCTGTAGTGAATAGACTGGACAGTTGTGCTCATTCACTCATGTCATGTTTTTCTCTTCTTTTGTTCATGTCGTTTTGTTGCCAACTTCTCATGTACTGGCAGAATCGAGAGGGCTGTTTTATTTTGTACCGTAAGTCTGCTGAGGCCTGAGGTGCATGTTACTTCCGTTGTTCTGGTGTGTGTATAACAGGATACTGTGTGATTCGAAATCTGTTGCTAGATTTAACCCAAAGATATGACATCCGATATATTCAGTTGCATATTGTCGTGAGATCTGCTGGGATCCTAGACCCACCACTGATTGTATGTTGTGGTATGCTTATCACGGTATCATGTGTAATCCGATATCTGTCGCTTAATTTCACCCAGAGATCCACTGGTATCTAAGATCCATTGTTGCATTTGTTGTGAGGGCTGCTTGGATATCCGTCATTGCTTGGATATCCGTCATTGAATTGTGTGGAGGGATCTTCTTGAATCGGGCTTCAGTCTCTGGTAATCCATGTAGGAACAAGTTATCTCGTACGTGCGTCATCTTGTCTTTTGTATCAATTGTGCCACTGTAGCTCCTACAATGCTGTTGTATTATTGCTGCTACAGTGCTTTCAATAATGATTTATTGGAGTAACTTTTCTTTCAATGGCTTGGTTGTCAGTTTTCGTAAAAGACAGGATGTGAAGTCGGAGAAACGAAGAAAAAGCTCGAAAGTATGGGGAAACCCAGTTGTCAGTTAAATGTCTTTTTTAACAATCTTCGAACGTGTATGATATGTAATCAATGTGTATGTTTTGCTTTACTTACGTTTTAATAAGTATATCAATCAGTGTAAAAGTTGAAAAGAGGTATTTCACAAATATATTCATATTTTATTCACTCATACACGCTACTACTTAGTGCTCACAGCTTGTCATACTAGCAGGTCGCGATATAAAATGACAAACGAGAAGGATAAATACGACAATTACCTATTAACAAGTTACCATCGCGGAATTATCAATATCAAGCCGGAGAAGATGGTTTAAAGCAAGTCAATTTCGACAAAACATTTTAAACAGTTTATTTTGTCGATAAAAACATAGTTATCACCATCAAAAATAATATAATATCATTCCTGCGCTAAATCACCCTTACCCGAGCGGGATTCGAACCCACCACCCTCGCATCCGTAGTCTAATGCGCTACCGACTGAGCTATTGCCGCCGGCGCACCAGCGTCGCCAGAAACTGGCCAGACCGGCACGGAGTGCAGTCAAATCTTTACCCCTCACGCCCTAAGAATTCGGCTGGGTTAGGTGAAAAATGGTAGAGGAATCATCGCGAGATATTTGAACGATCTTTCTTTGGAGACTAGCTGCAGGCGAATCGGCTTAATAGAACTCGAGATACAGCTTCCTAAAGTTGGGTCATTTAACATGTGAACCCTATGGGCTAGTAGAAAAGTCACGCCCAAGAGCTATAGTGCTGCCAACTAACTTCGGAGGGGGCCGATAGAGGACGGTGTTCATCAGATATGTTGACCAATGCATAGGTATATATGTTGTGTCAACAAAAGATGATAAGCAGCATCCTAGCTATACTTTTTTTAAATTTAGTCCGAATGTTTTGTATGGATGGATTTCCGAGGTCAGGACCCACGCTAAGCAGAGCTTGTTGCGCAGGTCCTGGGACCTGACCTCACCACTAGCTGAACAGTTCATGAATGCATGCTCTTCGCCATTATCAACATGCGGTATGTTTGCTAACTCTGTATGTTTCGTTATTGCAGAGAGTTGCCTCATTCAATAAACCAGATATGAAGAAAGTGATTGGTTTAGAAATGCCTACTCAGCTATGAGGCAACTCTGAGTCACGACCTTCACATCGCACTGTGAGCGAGCTTCTCCGGCGGTCGTCCCGCTTCACTGGGAGGAGAAGGTCCGCCGCGACCTGGACCGAGACATCGCCATGGGGGTGTTGGAAAGGGTGGACGTCAACGAACCAGTCACATGGTGCTCACGGATGGTGGTGACCCGGAAACACAACGGCGAACCCCGCCGAACCATAAACTTCCAGTCCCTCAACGAGGCCAGCATCCGCCAGACCCACCCAACCATGCCTCCCTTCCAGAAAGTGATGTCCATCCCCGCCGCTCAGTGGGAAACCACCACCGATGCCTTCAACGGCTATCACTCTGTCGCCATACGCGAATCGGACAGACACTTGACGACCTTCCTGACCCCTTGGGGCAGGTATCGCTACAAAACTGTTCCTCAGGGGTACAAGGTCTCGGGAGACGCCTACACGCACCGGATTGATCGTGTCACTCTGAACGTGAAATCCTGTGATCGAGTGGTCGACGACTCCATCCTGTATCAGCCCACCATCCGAGACATGTTCCAGCACACGGCTGAGTATCTGACGCTCTGTGGCAAGAACGGCATCCTCCAGAATCGCGACAAGTTCGTGTTCTGTGAGAAGACGGTGGACTGGGCCGGCTTCCGTCTTGGTCCTGGGGGCGTCCGACCGCTGCCGTCACACACGGAGGCCATCCGCTCCTTCCCGACGCCAACTTCAGTGACTGACCTACGATCATTCATGGCTCTGGTAAACCAGGTGTCGGTCTTCTACGCGACCCAATCCAGACTCCTGCCATTCCGGACACTCCTGAAGAAGGAATGTCCCTGGTACTGGGACGAGACACTCGAGCAGCTGTTCCAGGACACAAAAGAGGTCATCGCCCGTGAGGTGGAGCAGGGCATCCAGTCGTTTGACCGTACCAAGACAACCTGCCTCCTCACAGACTGGTGCAAAACTGGGCTTGGACATGTCCTCATGCAGAAGTACTGCACCTGCACGGAACTGAGGCCCACATGCTGTCCGGCTGGATGGCGTGTGTGTGGCGTGGGGTCCCGATTCACCTCTCCCGCTGAGAGCCGCTATTCCCCCACCGAGGGTGAGGCACTCAGTGTTACCAACGGTCTCGAGAAGACCAAGTATTTCACGCTGGGCTGCGACAAACTGGTGGTGGGGACCGATCACAAACCCCTACTCGGCATCTTCGGATACCGCTCGTTGGAAGGCATCGACAACCCTCGGCTGCGACGCCTCAAAGAAAAGAGCTTCGGGTGGTCATTCCAACTGTTCTACGTGCCGGGTCGTCTTCATGGCGGCCCTGACGCTCTATCCAGATACGGTGTGAGGGATCCACAAGTGGCTCAACTCGAGTCACAGCTCGGGGCACCGCCTGCAGTGGGTGATGACCACTCTGCGCACCACCTTTTCTCCCTGATGGCCCGCCCCCAAGATCCAGGTGACGAGGATGACGTTGATATAGGTGACGAGGATGACGCATGGGTATGTCTCGCGCCTGCGGCCCTGACGGCATAACCGTCCATATGCTGAGAATGACCTTTCCAGTGGTGGGACTGCACTTGCTGAGGCTTGTAAATTCCTGTATCATGAATTGTGACATGCCCGACCAGTGGAAGGCTGCTACCGTTACGGCTCTCCATAAAAAGGGTGAAACTACGGACCCCAACAACTATCGCCCGATTTCTGTTCTCCCTGTTGTGGCGAAGTTGTGTGAGCGTGTGGTCTGCACCCAATTGATGGATTACCTGACGACCCACCATATACTGTGTCCTCAGCAGTACGGTTTCCGGCCAGGACTGTCCACAGAGGCGGCCCTGCTCGACACTGTCACGTATGCAACAGACAACATTGATAAAGGCATGCTGACGTCACTCGTCACAACTGACACGTCTAAGGCCTTTGACAGTGTCGAGCATGATCGTCTCCTGGACAAGCTAGAGTGGTATGGTGTCCAGCGTGAATGGTTCGCGGCCTGGCTGCGGGGTCGTACCCAGACTGTGCGGGGTGGCTGTAGTGGTGCCCTGGAGGTGACGCACGGGGTGGTCCAGGGGTCCATTTTAGGGCCTGTACTGTTTTTACTCTTCACCAACGATTTGCCGCAGCATCTTCCATTCGGGAGGATCGTGATGTATGCTGACGATGCCCAGTTCATTGACGCTGACTTCCCATCAAATGTTCATGATCTGAAAAATCGTGTTGAAAGCTCTCTTGACATAGCTTTGAAGTGGTTCACACAGAACCGTCTAAAAATTAATCCGGCAAAAACAAAGATGCTCCTCCTGAGATCTCGCCGTCAAAAAGTCATCTCAGACTTCTCTGTTCATTTTGGTAATGATGAAATTTTGCCCTCACAAAGCGTCAAGGTGCTTGGTGTCGTCATCGACTCACATCTGACATGGAAATGTCACATTACGTCTGTTGTGCAGCGCTGCTACTGTGTACTGGTGGGTCTGGCGCGAATCAGACATAAGCTCCCAAAATGCATCAGACAGCTGTTGATAGAGGCACTCGTCTTCCCCCACATACGTTATTGTATAACGGTGTGGGGAAACTGTTCCGCAGCACAGAAGCTGCGTGTACAAAAGGGAATCAACTTCGGTGTCCGCATCGTGACCGGACTTGGCAGGCGTGACCATGTCAGTCCGTCATTGCGTGAACTGGGGTGGCCCAATGTTGATGAAATGATCACCGAACGCGATATTGCCACAATGCGCCACCTCACAACATCCACCAGTGCCTCCGAACTATTGCGACAGCGATTGTTGCGGCGCGCCGATGTATCCGCTCGCCGCACGCGCGGCACTGAAGCCGGCCACTTCGAGCTGCCCCGCGTGCGGACAGAATTCGCCCGGCGCAGCTTTGTGTACCGAGCCACGAGCGCCTGGAACGACCTTACGCTGGAGGCTAGGCGATAGTCAATCGTGAATTTTACCGTAGATTGCGATCGGTGTCTGCGGCTGGGAGCGGCCTATGTTGCCACCTGCCACTCTTTTTGCCGCGTGTTCTGTTTTACCGTGTGTATTTTTCATCACTGTATGTTTTACTGTTTTTATCCTATTGTGTATTATTAATGTAATGACGTGGATTCCACAAAAGCCATATTATGGAGGTTCCGAAATACATATCTGTATCTGTATCTGTATCTGATATCCTGTGTTCGGTATCGCCAGCGCTCCAGCCGATCGACTGGTCAACCATATCTCGGGCATCCGCTCAAGACAGCATCATCTGCCAGGCAGTTCAGATGGCGAACACCACATTCCCTACCTCCCCTGATGAGCTCCCTCCCCCGCTCCGGGCCCTGTGGCGCATTCGTCACGATCTCAGCATCTCGGGATCAGTGCTCCTCTATCAGGGCCGACCTATCATCCCTGAGGCGCTCCGAAACCGCGTGCTGGACACGCTTCATGCCGCCCACCAAGGGGTCACTGGGATGCGGCTCCGTGCTGAGCGCTCTGTGTTCTGGCCAAACATGTCCCAGGACATTGAAGCCACCAGGCAGCGGTGTCTGACATGTAACCGTCATGCCCCCTCTCAAGCCGCCATGCCGCCCATCCCGCCAGTCGTTCCTGAATACCCTTTCCAACACGTCGCCGCAGACTACTTCACGTACATGGGGCACACCTACGGAGTCATTGTCGATCGGTTCAGCAACTGGTTCCAAATCTGGCGTGGTCTGAGCCTCACAGATGTCCTCACGGACCTCTGCCGTGGATTGGGTGTTCCGGAGACGCTCACCAGTGATGGTGGGCCCCAGTTCATGGCCCAAGAGGTCCAGAACTTCCTTGACCAACACGGCATCCACCACCGCCTCACGTCTGTCGCATTCCCGCATGCTAACTGTCGGGCCGAGGTCGCTGTGAAAACGGCGAAACGCCTCATCCGGGACAACGTCGCTGCTGATGGGGGTCTCGACTCGCTGAAGCTGACTCGTGCGCTCCTGCAGCATCGCAATACTCCCGACAGAGACATGGGCCTGTCTCCGGCGGAGCTGGTTCTGGGGAGGCAGTTGCGAGACTTCCTCCCAGGGCTCCCGCTCCCACCTCCTCTGCGGACCCACACCGATGTCAGCCGAACGTGGCAAGATGTCGCCCATTGGAGGGAAAAAGCGCTAGGCAAACGTGCTTCTCGTGACCACGAACGCCTGACTGCACACACCAAGAACCTCCCGCCACTCCAAGTTGGTCAGTTTGTCTTGGTGCAGAACCAGTCGGGTAACCACCCACGCAACTGGGACCGCCGAGACGTGGTGGCGGCCGTTTTGCCATTTCGGCAGTACCGGATCATGCTCGATGGTTCCCGGCGGCTCACTCTCCGAAATCGAAAGTTCCTGCGTGCCTTCACACCCATCGTCCCATCCACCCAACACGTGCCTGCTCCCGTGGCCAGCCCCTCCCTCCCCATGCAAAGCCGTCCTGTGCCGACGCCTTCTCACCCGTCGACTGGAATGTCGGTGACTGACTCTCATGACCCCATGTCGATCCCTCAGCCTTCACTGTCGACCTCCACGCGTGCACGCTCCACAGCCCCACCCTCTGTGCCTGAGACCATGTCTCTTGCCGGTGAGTTGAGAAGGATTTGGGCAGGCGACCTGCCGTCGGGACCAGGCGTGTTTCGGTGCTGCAGTATTCCCCGCGCCCAGCTGTCGCTGCTCATGTGTCCGTCACGCCAGCAGCGGCGGATGAGTTTGGCGGCAAACTTGACGGCGGCTTCGGCTCGGCCGTTGGACTGGGCGTAGTGAGGAGAAGAGGTGCGGTGTAGCACGGCCCAGTTTTTCAGGAAGGCCTGGAAGGCGGCTGAGGTGAACTGGGGACCATTGTCGGACCAGAGGACTTCTGGGGCTCCGGCCAGGCAGAAGATGCCACGGAATTCCCTGATGAGCGTCGAGGCACTGGCGTGTCGGCCGACCGGGCAGACTGTGAGCCACCCGGAGAGAGGGTCGACCGCCACCAGGAAGTATTGGCCGGCGTGTTGACAGAAGTCGGCGCAGAGGTGTTGGAATGGGCGGCTGGTCTGCTCGTGCGTGCGCAGCGTCTCTTTCGGCAGCGATGGCAGTTCCCTCTGGCAGGGCTGGCAGGCCTTGGTGATGTTCTCGATATCGTTGTTCATGTTGGGCCAGAAGACAATCTGGCGGGCTCGACTCTTCGTCTTTTCTTTTCCCTGATGGCTGGCGTGCAGCTCGGCGAGGACGGCTGCGCGCATCGGGCGGGGAATGACGAGCCGGCAACCACACACGACCAGTCCGTCATCGACAGCGAGGCGGTCGTGGACCGGCCAATATGGCCGCAGGAGCGCGGGAAGGTCGGCCTTCTGGGACGGGAAGCCGTCCATCACGGTCTGAAGAAGGATCTGCGCCTCCTCGTCCCGGTCTGCCGCTCGCCGTACCTCATCCAGCCTGAGGTCGGTGCAGAGTTCGCTCGCCTCGCCTGTGATGATTGCGGCGACGGTTGTGGCCGATCTGTCCTCGGCCAGCTCGTCCTCCTCTGTTGGCGGGTCCACCGGTGACCTTGAGAGGGCGTCGGCTGCCAGATGGTCCGTGCCGCGCTGCCACCGAGCAGTGAATGTCATCACCAGCAGTTTCTGCCGCAGGCGCTGGAGGCGCGGGTTTTCAATCTCATCCAG
Source organism: Chirona hameri (assembly GCA_036785665.1). NCBI lineage: Eukaryota > Metazoa > Arthropoda > Thecostraca > Balanomorpha > Balanidae > Chirona > Chirona hameri. The sequence continues at coordinate 71,969 of JAXIVJ010000311.1, read as the reverse complement.
GTTCTTGGAGTTGAGGATTGGCACCAGAGGGCGGTGGTCGGTCAGCACGTCGAACTCGGGGAGCCCACTGAGGAAGAGGCGGCACTTGTGACACCCCCACGCCACCGCCAGCAGCTCCAGCTCGATGGTGGCGTAACGGCTCTCTGCGTCTGTCAGGAACCGGGAGCCGGCCTGGACTGTACGCCATGTGCCATCCAGCTGCTTCTGCTGAAGCAGGAACCCGAGCCCCTTCAGACGGCTCGCGTCGGTCGACAGCAGAGTGGGCCGCGTTTGGTCGAAAAAGGCGAGCGTGCGCACCGATGATAGCGCCGCCCGCGCCTTTTCGAACGCCACCTGGTGACAACTGTCCCAACCGAAGGTTCGTTTGGTGCTCAATAGGTGACGCAGCGGTTCCAGGTGCTCCGCAGTCTCCTCTGAGAACGGGGCCACCTGGTTGACGAGGCCGAAGAAGCCGCGGAGTTCGGTCAGCGTCTGAGGTGTTGGGAACGCTGCGATTGCGTTAGTGAGCGTTGGGTCGGGCAGATATCCGTCTTCTGCCACGATAAAGCCGGCGAACTTGACTTTCTTCCGCTGGTGTTGCGTCTTCGCCGGGTTTAGCGCCACCCCGCGATCCCGGCATCGAGCCAGGAACTCGCGGACCCGGGCGACGTGTGCGGACTTCGTCTTGCTGTAGATGATGACGTCATCAACGACGCGCTGAACACCGTCCATGTCGATGAAGCACTCATCCATCCGCCTGTTGTAATGTTCGCTAATGGACGAGACGCCGTACGGTGCACGGAGGTACTGATACCTCCCGAAGGGTGTGATGAAGGTCGTCAGATGGCGGGAAGACTCATCCAGAGGGCACTGGTGGTAGCCCTTGGCGGCGTCAAAAACGCTAAACCACTGGGCCTCGGATGCCACGATTGACGCGACGCACTCAGCTGGCGTGCTGGACTGGTACAGCTCCCGTTTCACGGACTGGTTGAGCTTGGATAAATCCACGCACAGACGGATGCCACCGGTTTTCTTGGGTGCCACCACGATTGGGGCGCACCAGTCGGTCGGCTCGACCACTGAGGTGATGATGCCGTCCTGCTCCAGCTTGTCCAACTCCTGACGGAGTGGCTCACGGAGGGATAGCGGAATGCGTCGCGGAGCGCGCACCGCGAATGGAGTGGCGTTCTCTCGAAGGTGGATCTTGAAGTTCTCACCCGGCATCGCCCGGACGACACCGTCCAGCACGTCTGGAAACTCGTTGAGCGGGCTCTCGACCGAGGCTTTATGTCCGGTGGTGGTTGGTGGCGCTGTAGTCTGCCGAACAGTGGCAGGGGGCAGCACATGTGTCGTCGACGCGGCCGGCAGCGACGGCGGCGTCGGCGGTGACGTCGGCGCCAGCTGGCCGCGGCCAGGCTCGGCGGCGGCGGCGGCGGCGGTTATCGCCCGTGGCGGGGCGGCGCGATGATCGAGTGTCGGCTGACATCGGAGACCGCGCGGGGGAGACTCGGGCGCGCGGCGGCGGCGCCGTGCGGGCGGCGGCGTGGCTGGGAGAACCACGGTGGCGATCTGCTGTGGATAGTCGGTCGGTACCAGACGGAGGGCCCGAGCGGTTTTCCATGAGAGCAGGAGGCAGGGCACCCCTGGAATGATGTGCACCGTGTCGGAGACTGTGACGTCACCCAGGCGGAGATGAATTGGCAGACTGCCACGAGAACGGGCCGTGTGTCCGTCAACGGCGCGAGGGTGGGTCGTCGGTGGCTGGAGATTGTCGTTCATCTCTCCAATGCGATGGGCGAAGTCCAGACCAGCGGCGGACACGTCGGCTCCAGTGTCCGGCAGCGCTTCCATCACCGCTGTCCGCAGCCCAGTCACGGACACTCGAACTGTCGGTGCCGATCCACGGGAGGTCGTTGCCAGGGTAACGGCGGAGGCCGACGACTCGTGGGGTGGGCGAGGGCTGCGACACAATCTGGAGATGTGGCCGTGCCGACCGCAGTTGCAGCATGAACGGTCGGCTGCCGGGCAGCGGGCCGAGCGGCTGTGGCGGTTGCCGCAGTTACGGCAGGCGGCGGGCGGCGCTGGGGCGACGCCCGTCTGCGGTGCACCGGCCCCCGACAGGCGTCGGGGAGGGGTGGGGCTGCGCGACTGAAATCTGACGCCGCGGCTGCTCTGGGCCCGGCGGTGGGCGCCGCCGCGGTTGGGCTGCGTGATACAGGCGGAGATGGCGTCCGCGTTGCCGCCGGTGATGGTTGTGACGTCACGGGCGGCAGCCTCTTCTGAGCGGCAAATCTGGGTGGCCTGTTGCACCGACAGGAGTTGTACCGCGCACAGACGCTTAATCGTTGCGGGGTCACGCAGACCAACCACAATCCGGTCACGGATGAGAGAGTCTCTGCAGGTATCGCAGAATCCGCAGTCCCTGCTCAAGTCGCGCAAGCGCGTGGCGAAGTCGTCAAATGATTCACCGTCGAGTTGTTCACACATGTTGAACGTCCGACGCTGGATGACTTCGTTTACCTGGCCGCGGGCGTAGCATTCCAGGTGCATAAGGACAGCGGACAGGTCATTCCGCTGCACCTCTGGCGTATCAAAGTTCGCCACGAACGTCATTGCCTCATCCGAAAGGCAAGTTCGGAGGATCGCCATCTGTAGGGCTGGTGGCTTGCTAGCCAGTCCAGCCAACATGGCGTAATCGTCCCACCGCTGACGCCACAGCCGGTACGAAGCACCGCGGTCACTAGTCACTTCCAGTCGGTGGGGTTTAGCGTCTCTCGCCATCGCAGCGGACGCAACACTCGGCGCCGGTATCGCTACCGGCTGCACGAGTTCGTCGTCGTCACTGGGTAGTTGCACTGAGGCGGGGTCGATCCCCTCGGACCCTGCCGGCTGCGCCATGTTCGAGTCCGTAGTAGCCGCCAGCTCCACACGCTTCGGCGACTCAGAGAAGACTGTATTTCTCCCGCAGGCGCACTGCCACCTAGCGGAGGACTCGGCTGACCGATCAGACTCACACACAACACAGCCGCCGCTGGACGGTGACGACTCGACCGCGCCACCGTCACTCCCCCCCCCCCCCCCCCAATGAGTCACAGTGCCGCCACGGGTCGCGACTGCGAGGACCGCTCATCACCTCCGCATTCGCCCCATCCCCCGTTGAACCTCCCACCGGCAACGCCCTCATCTCTCCGCCGCTCTGCTTTGGTCGCTTCGCGTCCCCAACAGTCGCGTCCGAGTTCCCTAGTTACCCCTACGTCGGCTCGGGAACTGCCATCATCTTCGCGGGGCCGTAGGCGCTTCGCGCGTGACATCCTGGACTTGTAGTAACACATGTGTTTGCTTGTGGTGCGCTTTGTATCATGAAAGCGTGTGCAACTGCCTTTCCCACCGGACCTGTATGAATATGTTTTCGTCGTCGCGTTACCATTGGTATTATAGAATGTTTGTGCTCACTGCGCAATGATCACTGGATCGACACCCATTATAGGTACTGTTCGACTTTCTGGTGACTCAGAAGTACATTCATTTTGCCTTCAAGCTTCCGCAACATGACCTTGTGCTTAGTCGTTTCCGTGGGGGCCTAGCTGAACATGAATGCATGCTCTTCGCCATTATCAACATGTGGTATGTTTGCTAACTCTGTATGTTTCGTTATTGCAGAGAGTTGCCTCATTCAATAAACCAGATATGAAGAAAGTCATTGGTTTAGAAATGCCTACTCAGCTAACCATCCGATCGCGCAATTCCTGTTGGCTGGCAGAATTTAGGGACGAAATTTGTACGTGCCCGACATACCTGGACACGGTCCGCCCCGATCTCTGACGTCACCTGACCTTAAGTGCGACCGCTGCCACTGGCCGCATGCCATCCCAGTCAGGAGCAAATAGCGAGCGCCGAAGCGTCTCGAACCCGGGCTGCCACTACCGGGATAGGGCAGAAGTCCAGCTCTCTCCCACTGAGCTACAGGGGCGGACAAGTCGACGGATAAGAAGGTAAATGTGAAAATTAATGCATCCAACCTCGGTCTCCCCTATCCACCTAGAATAGTATCAAAGATAGGATTTTATACATATCAAGAACTTTATGAACTAAGCCAAACAAGTTATAGATTTAAAGGCAAATAATCGCATTCAATCAAAAAGTAAAATACAAATCAAAATAACATCTTAGATACCCTTTTCGGCGTCAGCAAGACACAATTATGAGTTTGTTGAAGTTGGATAATTTCCCAAGATTGGAGACCAAATCCCAAGATCCCAAGATTGAAGCTCATTTCCCAAGATATTGGGAAATTTCCCAAGGTGCGGTAGCACTAACGCAAACCACTCTTGAACACTACCTACCTCTCACCCTCCTCTTTGCGTTCCAGTTGTCTTTTGCTGTTTTGCCGAAAAAGCTACCCAGCTGATTATAGAAATGATGTTTCCGGAACGTTGGAACACAATCTAAAACATCTTCTCTCTCAAGAAAAAGCATTTAACTGAAGTTTTATTTCTCAGAATAGCGAATCGAATTAAATAAATTGGCTTGAAATTGACACAACTGTATAATTAGTTCAAATTTTTGATGGTTTTCATACACATTCAAAATTACAATATGGCGCGCTCCATATATATTTTACGTTCCTGACGCACAAATGACGCGCGCGCCAAATGCAAACATTGCGCACGACGAAAGGTGAGCCGCCGCCTGCCCCGCGCGCGACAAGACGGGAGCTTCTGTTTTACTGTCAAACGTGATTTAGCTTGATTTATACGTGACGTTTTTTATAACTATTTAAACCACTGACTGATGCGTCGATAAATAAGCCAGCAAACAAACAATCAACCCATAACCCTGATCACTGTAGAAAAATACTGGGCACTGATCCAGAAGCCTCACGAGACCAGAATTGTGCGAGAGTCCCGAAATGATTCCTAAGATCCTGGGATCCTAGATTTGGGATTTCTGAGATCGTAAATCCGCCCTTAAAATTTGTGGAGGGATCCACATTAACATCAGATCCAAGATCTTTTGTACCATTTTGTTTCAGGCTCACCTTGATATCTCAATCTGACGGGGGGAGGGAGGAGGAGGAGGAGGAGGAGGAGGAGGAGGAGGGAGGGGGCTGTTCCCGCGCCATCTACCGGATTAGGTTGAGGCCTTATTTTCTCCACCGGTCATCCTCAACTAAAATTGGTTGAGCATCCACCAACGTCAACCAGTTGAGCAAAACCTCCACCGCTCAGCGAGTCGTTAAAGTTGTTGGTGGTTAATGTTAAGTGGTGACAGTTCTGGTGAATTTGCGCTGTGCGCATTAGTGGCGCTCTGTCCACACTGTTTACATTGGAAATCTCCACTGTGTTCCCTTGCTCCGCTCCACTGCGCCTCAACCAGCAGGATGAAAACCTATTCCGGTTGACAGCAGTTTTGTATTGTTCATTTCATGACCTGGTCCCGGAGAGTACAAATCCATAGGTGGAGAGTAAACTTGTACTGCTAGGAAAATTATATTTTCATTTTTGAAGGACAAAATTATTTTACTTGGAAAATAAAAATTCCTGATTTGTGGTAGATATTAAATATTTGCAAGGAAAATGGAATCATAGTTTAACTACAATGTCAGTAAGATCAGGTGAAGAGAGCAAATTTCCAGAAACAAATGAACAGAGCAAAATTATTTGGACCCAAAAAGTCCAGAAAATGGAGAAAAAATCCAAGGCTGGTTAACGGTGCTGGAACAGCCCCTCAGTTTGGTAAGAGATCTACCAGGTACCTACATTAGTCATTACATATTTAAATATTTATATTATTGGAACCTACAGGTATTTTGAGTGATAAATATTTCTTAATTCAATTAAAATGGACCTGATATGATTGTATCTATATCTGTCATTACATTGTGTCCAAAAATACTATATTACTTGATATTTGTTCAATAGGATCCTGATGGATCCAAGACACCTTGGAATTGGAATCAGGTACCCATCCTTTTTGTTTATCACAGGATATCCTGGGAATCCAAAATCTGTTCTGAATCTTATTTTAAGGGATGTTCTCCAAGATCCAAGATCGACTCTTGCAATGATCACCAAATATGTTGAGATCCTAGATCCATCATTGGCAATTGTGGAGAGATCCTATTAAATCAGGGATTTAATCCAAGGATTGATTTACATGTTTGCTAGACTAATGATTCAAGGAACAGGCAGTATTAAAGTGTTTTAGTTATAGGTACTGTGGATGCAAACAAGATTCTGCATGATCCAGCAACACAGTTCATTGGCATTAAAAAATACACATGCATTAAAAAATAGCATAATTTGGGTGTTGGCCCTTATTGTTACAGACTTTGTTTTGCATAATAAGTATTCACAAGTAGCATCTTTCAAATGAGTGGCTGTGCAGGTTGTTAATGTTGTAGTCAAAGTGGTAGTGTTAGGTCTGGCACAGCACAGCTCATCTTTTAACAGGCTTTTGTTTTATGGTTTTAACAGAAAGAGTGTGCTAATTACTGTCTTGCTTGGTGAATAGGGTGTGTCACTAGTCAAGATTAAAAACGGGCCTATGATTTTCCTTTGCTCTGAGGACCCATAAAAACGATACTGATGTTCGTTTTCTCCAACTCGCTAAACAAGAGCGGCGCGGAGCAAAAGAAGTTTGCCCTATATCAATACATTAACGACACCAGCGCCGCCCTGGTGGTGAAAAATTGTACTAACACAACCTTTCATGCTAAGCACAACTGCGGCTCTCCAATTGCAACGAGGATCACAGAACAAAGTCTGATATAATATGACACTTTACATAGCAGCTAGTGCAAATCATACTATATATTTGAAACAAATGCACCTCATTTGGTGCTGGGGAAATTTAAGGTACCTTCTATCTCATCAGTGACATATCACATAACCCATACTCTAAGCGTGAATATTGGTTATTGGCCAACGCACCGTGCAACCCCACCAATCACCATAATACACAGAGCAGATTGTTATGAACATATGGATATTATACAACATATTGAACATATGAACATTTGAGACTTTGGGACATATCATGGTCGTTATGACATAGCAACATCTAATTAATAATTGCCAATGATGTCTTAACTCATCCATTCATTACCCGAATCTGATCACCAAACACTGTTTAGGGAGAAACACCTTCCCAACACTGGCTGCAGTGATGACTCAAAAGTTACAGAACACGCACGCCAGATTATAAATTTAGCAACATCTAATTAATAATTGCCAATGATGTCTTAACTCATCCATTCATTACCCGAATCTGATCACCAAACACTGTTTAGGGAGAAACACCTTCCCAACACTGGCTGCAGTGATGACTCAAAAGTTACAGAACACGCACGCCAGATTATAAATTTAGCAGCTCACCTATCAACGAAACAACGATATAAAAATAAAACGGTATCATTTAGCGGACAAACATTAGAAGGATACATATTATCAAACATGCGTATATACGGCGGCGTGCGGGGCGGGCACAGCGGGGCATGTCAATGGTTTTGAATGTTTGTTTATCATGACTGTTTGCTGGTCGCATCTAACACCTGCTGGCGGTGACGGAGCCGGCTGCAGATGAGCCAATGACGCTGCTCCCCGCCAAAAACTGCACCAGCAGCCTCCGTCACCACCTTCACCGCACGCTCCACCGCGTGCACCGGGTAGGCCTCGACTTGAAGCGGCGGGGTGACGAGACTCGTCAGCTTCTCGTCACAGAGCTCAGACATGAGCGGTGGGTCACTCACCAGTTCCATCTCCCAGTCGAACAGCTCGGTGATGCTGGTCGCAGCTTAGTTGATGACCGGGAGCGTGTACGGGCTGATAACTGGCTGGTTCTTCTTCCGGCGCATGGGCGCCATATAACCTACCAGTTGTGGCGCCGATAAGCCGCCATAATATACAACACGTCATATCATCGTCCTCCAGCACTGAGAGATGACACTCACAGTCTAGGCACGGACTGCGCCATCCTCCTGCGCCACTATAGCCAGCAGCACCGCCTCCGGTTGCGCCCAGTAGGCGTTGCGCTGCGCTGTACGAAGGCCCGGATCATGTCTTGCAGCTTGGACGGCAGAACCCGTAGCAGCCGCAAGCTTTAGATGAAGTTGCTGGGGCCTTGCACCAGCCGATGTGCCTACGGATGCAAAACCACGATGGTATGCAGTAATCTGCCAGGTGCTGGATGATCAGGCAAATGTTCTCTGAGGTGGAGGCAGTGGAACCAGATTACTGGCTGGTTCTTCCGGCACTGACAGATGACGTATATATCAAACTGGCAGCGACCCGTACATCGCCATTGCCTCCACCTCAGAGAACATTTGCCTGATCATCCAGCACCTGGCAGATTACTGCATACCATCGTGGTTTTGCATCCGTAGGCACATCGGCTGGTGCAAGGCCCCATCAGCTTCATCTAAAGCTTGCGGCTGCTACGGGTTCTGCCGTCCAAGCTGCAAGACACGATCCGGCCCTTCATGCAGCGCAGCGCAACGCCTACTGGCCGCAACCGGAGGCGGTGCTGCTGGCTATAGTGGCGCAGGAGGATGGAAATGTCCGTGCCTAGACTGTGAGCGTCATCTCTCAGTGCTGGAAGACGATGATGTGATTATTTTATGTTATGGCGGCTTATGGGCGCCACAACTGGTAGGTTATATGGCGCCCATGCGCCGGAAGAAGAACCAACCAGTAATCAGCCCGTACACGCTCCCGGTCATCAACTAAGCTGCGACCAGCATCACCGAGCTGTTCGACTGGGAGATGGAACTGGTGAGTGACCCACCGCTCATGTCTGAGCTCTGTGACGAGAAGCTGACGAGCCTAGTCACCCGCCGCTTCAAGTCGAGGCCTACCCGGTGCACGCGGTGGAGCGCGCGGTGAAGGTGGCGACGGAGGCTGCTGGTGCGGTTTTTGGCGGGGAGCAGCGTCATTGGCTCATCTGCAGCCGGCTCCGTCACCGCCAGCAGGTGTTAGATGCGACCAGCAAACAGTCATGATAAACAAACATTCAAAACCATTGACATGCCCCGCTGTGCCCCGCCCCGCACGCCGCCGTATATACGCACGTTTGTAATATGTATCCTTCTAATGTTTGTCCGCTAAATGATACCGTTTTATTTTTATATCGTTGTTTCGTTGATAGGTGAGCTGCTAAATTTATAATCTGGCGTGCGTGTTCTGTAACTTTTGAGTCGTCACTGCAGCCAGTGTTAGGAAGGTGTTGCTCCCTAAACAGTGCTTGGTGATCAAATTCGGGTAATTAATGGATGAGTTAAGACATCATTGGCAATTATTAATTAGATGTTGCTATGTCATAACGACGATGATATGTCCCCAAGTCTCAAATGTTCATATGTTCAATATGTTGTATAATGTCCATATGTTCATAACAATCTGCTCTGTGTATTATGGTGATTGGTGGGGTTGCATGGTGCGTTGGCCAATAACCAATATCAGGGGCGGCGTCACAGATTTTTGTCAGGGGGGGGGGGGAGTCAATATTTAGGGGGCCCTCCATTTGAGAAGGGGCCTTTGACCTCCATAGGGCTCCTCTCACCTCCCCTCTGGCTTCCAGAGGGCTGCTTCTGGACTTCAGGGGCACCTCTCACCTCCCTTCTGGCCTACAGGGACCCCTTGGTCTTTGAACTCCAGAGGGCCTCTCTGGCTTCCAGAGGGCCCCCTCTGGCCTTCAGTGGCCTTTCTGACTTCCAAAGGACCCCCTCTAGCCTCCAGGGGCCCACCTCTGACCTCCATAGGTCCCCTTTCACCTCCCCTCTGGCTTCCAGATAGCCTCCTCTGGCCTTCAAATGCCCCCTCTGGCCTTCAAATGCCCCCTCTGACCTCCATAGGACCCCCTCTGGCTTCCAGGGGCCCCTGTGACCTCCGCGATGGGGCTTGCGAGATGGGGTCTCTTTGAAGCATGGAGGGGCCTCCTTAAATGACGGAGGGAAATATATGTTTGCCCCCTCCCTCCCCCTGCCCGACGACAGGGGCGACTACCCCTCCTGCCCCCCGGTGGCGCCGCCGCTGACCAATATTCACGCTTCGAGTATGGGTTATGTGATATGTCACTGATGAGATAGAAGGTACCTCAACTTTCCCCAGTACCCAGGGGTGCATTTGTTTCAAATATATAGTATTATTTGTACTATATATTTAGCTATATATAGCTGCAGTGTAAAGCGTCGTGATCATATCAGACTTTGTTTTGTGATCCTCGTTGCAATTGGAGAGCCGCAGTGATGCTTAGCATGAATGGTTGTATGTTACTACAATTTTCCACCACCAGGCCGGCGATGGTGTCGCTAATGTATTGAGATAGGGCAAACTTCTTGTGCTCCTGTTTAGCGAGTTGGAGAAAACGAACATCAGCATCGTTTGTTCTGGTTCCTCAGAGCAAAGGAAAATCATAGGGCCGTTTTGCTCCTTAGAAATTGATATAGATATGACACACCCTATTGGTCAAGGTGGTTTGATAAATATCAAACTTTTCAGGTAGATATGTTAAGTTATTTGTTTTAGCATGCTTGTAAACACAGGTGGTATTTCCTAATGGGCTGGTGGGCCCATTGTCCCATTAAGTTCGTGTTTGGCCCCGCTAACTTCTGTTAAACATTAACACAAGTAGAATTGTTTGTTTGATTTGAAGTATAATATTTAAGCCTTATGAAGAGGAAGCATCCAAAAGTGATACATGTCTGAAAAAATTGGAAGGTCCTCAGCATGCTTGTTTCGCTTTTTTACCCTTGGGTTATATTTGTGATGCTTATCACTGACTCAAATATGGCATGCTTAGTACTGGTGGATCCAGAACAACAAAACGTTTGTGGGGGGCATGGTATACCCACAAGAAGTGTGCCCAAATGCCAAAAACTCATTATATTTTGCTTACTTGTGTATACAGTAGTGATATGAAATAAATATGTAGTAAATGCTGCTTAGTTTTCCTTTTATAAGCATATATGTGTCTACTTTTGTCTGATTTCAGCAATTTGGGGGTGGGGAGGAAAGGCATGACCTTAATGCCCTCCTTGGATCTCCCCTGATACTTAATAGGAAAATAACTTACATGTTTCTTTTACAGGCATTGCAGATACCCAAATCATGGGAGAAACTGAAATCACAATAAAGGGGGTTCCAGTAAGGTTTCCATTTGAGCCATATGATATTCAGAAGGTGTATATGGAAAAAGTCATCACATGTCTGCAGCAGGTAAGGTGACGAATCACTTCTCTCGGGATTGTGTGCATGTTGCTCTAAACCATAGGATAAACTATCCTAAACTATCCTTATTCAGAAACTGCCAAAACAACTTCAAACTTGTGATATAACTACTCGTGATGTGAAGTGAGAAATGTTTTGATTCTGGCCTTAAGGTATTCCCGACTCAATTCTGAGTTGATTCAGCTCAGAGTTTGTAATGATTTTATAGCTCAGTAAAATACATGTCCATCACTAACAACACATCAGTTTTCAGTGATGTTTTTGGTTCCGGATCAATATAATTTGACAAGTTTTTGTGGTAAGTTACTGTGGTGTGATAAATTCATAGAAGAATTGACTTAGATTTGTCTTATGAATCTTTTGTTGCCAAAATCGAAAATGTATACTATCAAAACATTAGTAATTGAAGGACAAAGGTGAATTCCTCAGGTTGTTTTGTTGCAAGTATGACATCAGACATGTGTAGTTTCCATAAACACTTCATGTTTATGCTACTCTTATGTCCTATATTCCTAGTTGCCATGTCAGTAACAATGCATCTGTATTCACAATCTCATTAGAGGCATTTTGTCTGGTACTTAATTTCGTATCTGATGTGATTGTGTGTGCTGTCCAGAATTGCAGACTGATAGTGGATGTTCTGAATGTGTCTAGCTCATCTCTGCCGTGGAAAGGAAGAAACGCGTAGGTCGCATTTTTTAAAATCGAAATTGAGTTTTTTTTTGTACCAACCGATGCAGAAGTATCATCCCTATCTGACACCTATCTGACCTATCTGAGCAACGATTTGGTAAAATTGGCTCAAATTTTTTAGTTATATGAAATTTTGTTTTTGGGGAGAAGCGTAACTGCCAGGACACCCGATCTGTCTCGAGGAAGAAAACCGCATGTTCCATCAGAGTCCGCAGAAAAGCGTATGTACGCGGGGCGTGAGGCTGAGTACATCTAGAAAAGCGTAAGTGCGCACTTACGGGTTTCTTCCCTTTCAGCCTGCTTCGCTTGCAGGTACTCACGCTCTTGACGCGCTGATATTTAGACTGTGTTTTAATTTTGTGACTATAATAATTCGCGATTTAAAACACGAAAGTTATTTTATACCGATTAAACAATTCGATATTTCATGCCTTGAAATGGCAGTGGTCCGTCATGCATGATGCCACGGAAATTATTCTACAATTTGATCCCGCCAAATAATTGGAATTTGTTATCCGCATCTCAGGGTCTTTGTTGCTCTCTTCACCCACTGGCGGATCCAGGCGGGGGGGGGGGGGGGGGCATTTGCCCCTAATGCCCCCCCCCCCCCGCAGGAAGACCAGACACCACCCCCGACGAGCCTCCCCCTCCCCCTCCACCCTCCAACCTCCACCCTCCCCTCCCCCGATCAACGACTCTTACCGCTCACGACCCGACGTCACCCCCCTCCCCCCCAGGTCAACAACTTTTCGTTGATGAAACGGAGCGAATTTTTTGCCCCCCAAACTCGAACCTTAGATCCGCCAGTGTCTTCACCTGACCTGAGGCGCTGCCACATAACTCAGGAGGGACCTTTGCGTGGCTTCCAGGGCCACCATCACTTCAGCACCCCACATCCCATGGTTTCGGGACCGGAGACGTGCCTGCAGCAGCGCCGGACACCTCAGCAGGACGTGTCTCGGGATCCTCACATTACGGCCGTGTAGCAGCCGCCCCGCAGCAGCCGGCCCCGCAGCGTTCGTCGTCACACTGCCCACTCAGCAGGACGTGTCCCGGGATCCGCACGTTACGGCCCCGCAGCAGCCGGCCCCGCAGCGTTCGTCGTCACACTGCCCACTCAGCAGGACGTGTCCCGGGATCCGCACGTTACGGCCCCGCAGCAGCCGGCCCCGCGGCGTTCGTCGTCACACTGCCCACTCAGCAGGACGTGTCCCGGGATCCTCACGTTACGGCCCGCAGCAGCCGGCCCCGCAGCGTTCGTCGCCACACTGCCCACTCAGCAGGACGTGTCCCGGGATCCTCACGTTACGGTCCCGCAGCAGCCGGCCCCGCAGCGTTCGTCGCCACACTGCCCACTCAGCAGGACGTGTCCCGGGATCCTCACGTTACGGCCCCGCAGCAGCCGGCCCCGCAGCGTTCGTCGCCGCACTGCCCACTCAGCAGGACGTGTCCCGGGATCCTCACGTTACGGCCCCGCAGCAGCCGGCCCCGCAGCGTTCGTCGCCACACTGCCCACTCAGCAGGACGTGTCCCGGGATCCTCACGTTACGGCCCCGCAGCAGCCGGCCCCGCAGCGTTCGTCACCACACTGCCCACTCGGCAGGACGTGTCCCGGGATCCTCACGTTACGGTCCCGCAGCAGCCGGCCCCGCAGCGTTCGTCGCCACACTGCCCACTCAGCAGGACGTGTCCCGGGATCCTCACGTTACGGCCCCGCAGCAGCCGGCCCCGCAGCGTTCGTCGCCACACTGCTCAGTGCTCGGAGTGGGTTAGCCCGATCCGTTGTCAGTATTGTGCATAATCGGACCAATGTCCGGTGCGCAGCTGACGGACGTCTATTGCGGCCGACCGGTCCCCAGCGGAACCGGCGAGAGCAACCGTGAATCCGTCAGCGACCTGTACCACCCGGCCGGACATGCCTCGACGGCCACCCTGGCGGCCGCCCGATGAGCGGTGCGGGCGTACAGGAACGAGACCGGCCACCGGCAGACTCGGCTCCCATGGCGGGCAGCGCAGAGGGGGGATCGGGTCGATGGGTTGGCGACTCCTTATACGCCCCACACCTCTTCCGCGACCCACACCACACCAGCCGGTCACCGAGGCCATGCAAGTAGGAACCTCGGCCTCCGCCACCAGTCGAAGCGGGTCTCCCGCGGGCAGGGCACAGGCGACAATGCTGGGACTGAGGTATTCTGGCCGGCGACCGATATTGTGGAGGCGCGGGCCCACTCCATCAGCGCGTCGGCCGCCGCTGCGCTCTTTCACGGACAGTGAGAGAGCTCAATCACGATGGTGAGGCCGGTACACAGAGTCACCGTCCACCGTGTCGCCCGGATACATGAACGCCGCGGTTCCGGGGACCTTTCAGAGAGCGGCGGCGAGGGGTGTCGTCCGGATACATGAACGCCGTGGTTCCGGGGACCTTTCGGTACACAGAGTCACCGCCCACCGTGTCGCCCGGATACATGCACTCCGTGGTTCCGGGACCTTTCAGTACACAGAGTCACCGTCCACCGTGTCGCCCGGATACATGTACGCCGCGGTTCCGGGGACCTTTCAGTACACAGAGTCACCGTCCACCGTGTCGCCCGGATACATGAACGCCGCGGTTCCGGGGACCTTTCAGAGAGCGGCGGCGAGGGGTGTCGTCCGGATACATGAACGCCGTGGTTCCGGGGACCTTTCGGTACACAGAGTCACCGCCCACCGTGTCGCCCGGATACATGCACTCCGTGGTTCCGGGGACCTTTCAGTACACAGAGTCACCGTCCACCGTGTCGCCCGGATACATGTACGCCGCGGTTCCGGGGACCTTTCAGAGAGCGGCGGCGAGGGGTGTCGTCCGGATACATGCACTCCGTGGTTCCGGGGACCTTTCAGTACACAGAGTCACCGTCCACCGTGTCGCCCGGATACATGAACGCCGCGGTTCCGGGGACCTTTCAGAGAGCGGCGGCGAGGGGTGTCGTCCGGATACATGAACGCCGTGGTTCCGGGGACCTTTCGGTACACAGAGTCACCGCCCACCGTGTCGCCCGGATACATGCACTCCGTGGTTCCGGGGACCTTTCAGTACACAGAGTCACCGTCCACCGTGTCGCCCGGATACATGAACGCCGCGGTTCCGGGGACCTTTCAGAGAGCGGCGGCGAGGGGTGTCGTCCGGATACATGAACGCCGTGGTTCCGGGGACCTTTCGGTACACAGAGTCACCGTCCACCGTGTCGCCCGGATACATGTACGCCGCGGTTCCGGGGACCTTTCAGTACACAGAGTCACCGTCCACCGTGTCGCCCGGATACATGTACGCCGCGGTTCCGGGGACCTTTCAGAGAGCGGCGGCGAGGGGTGTCGTCCGGATACATGAACGCCGTGGTTCCGGGGACCTTTCGGTACACAGAGTCACCGTCCACCGTGTCGCCCGGATACATGTACGCCGCGGTTCCGGGGACCTTTCAGTACACAGAGTCACCGTCCACCGTGTCGCCCGGATACATGTACGCCGCGGTTCCGGGGACCTTTCAGAGAGCGGCGGCGAGGGGTGTCGTCCGGATACATGAACGCCGCGGTTCCGGGGACCTTTCGGTACACAGAGTCACCGTCCACCGTGTCGCCCGGATACATGTACGCCGCGGTTCCGGGGACCTTTCAGTACACAGAGTCACCGTCCACCGTGTCGCCCGGATACATGTACGCCGCGGTTCCGGGGACCTTTCAGAGAGCGGCGGCGAGTGGTGTCGCCCGGATACATGTACGCCGCGGTTCCGGGGACCTTTCAGAGAGCGGCGGCGAGGGGTGTCGCCCGGATACATGTACGCCGCGGTTCCGGGGACCTTTCAGTACACAGAGTCACCGTCCACCGTGTCGCCCGGATACATGTACGCCGCGGTTCCGGGGACCTTTCAGAGAGCGGCGGCGAGGGGTGTCGCCCGGATACATGTACGCCGCGGTTCCGGGGACCTTTCAGAGAGCGGCGGCGAGGGGTGTCGCCCGGATACATGTACGCCGCGGTTCCGGGGACCTTTCAGAGAGCGGCGGCGAGGGGTGTCGCCCGGATACATGTACGCCGCGGTTCCGGGGACCTTTCAGAGAGCGGCGGCGAGGGGTGTCGCCCGGATACATGAACGCCGCGGTTCCGGGGACCTTTCAGTACACAGAGTCACCGCCCACCGTGTCGCCCGGATACATGTACGCCGCGGTTCCGGGGACCTTTCAGAGAGCGGCGGCGAGGGGTGTCGTCCGGATACATGAACGCCGTGGTTCCGGGGACCTTTCGGTACACAGAGTCACCGTCCACCGTGTCGCCCGGATACATGCACTCCGTGGTTCCGGGGACCTTTCAGTACACAGAGTCACCGTCCACCGTGTCGCCCGGATACATGTACGCCGCGGTTCCGGGGACCTTTCAGAGAGCGGCGGCGAGGGGTGTCGTCCGGATACATGAACGCCGCGGTTCCGGGGACCTTTCAGTACACAGAGTCACCGTCCACCGTGTCGCCCGGATACATGTACGCCGCGGTTCCGGGGACCTTTCAGAGAGCGGCGGCGAGGGGTGTCGCCCGGATACATGTACGCCGCGGTTCCGGGGACCTTTCAGTACACAGAGTCACCGTCCACCGTGTCGCCCGGATACATGTACGCCGCGGTTCCGGGGACCTTTCAGAGAGCGGCGGCGAGGGGTGTCGCCCGGATACATGTACGCCGCGGTTCCGGGGACCTTTCAGAGAGCGGCGGCGAGGGGTGTCGCCCGGATACATGTACGCCGCGGTTCCGGGGACCTTTCAGAGAGCGGCGGCGAGGGGTGTCGCCCGGATACATGTACGCCGCGGTTCCGGGGACCTTTCAGAGAGCGGCGGCGAGGGGTGTCGCCCGGATACATGAACGCCACGGTTCCGGGGACCTTTCAGTACACAGAGTCACCGCCCACCGTGTCGCCCGGATACATGTACGCCGCGGTTCCGGGGACCTTTCAGAGAGCGGCGGCGAGGGGTGTCGTCCGGATACATGAACGCCGTGGTTCCGGGGACCTTTCGGTACACAGAGTCACCGTCCACCGTGTCGCCCGGTTACATGCACTCCGTGGTTCCGGGGACCTTTCAGTACACAGAGTCACCGTCCACCGTGTCGCCCGGATACATGTACGCCGCGGTTCCGGGGACCTTTCAGAGAGCGGCGGCGAGGGGTGTCGTCCGGATACATGAACGCCGCGGTTCCGGGGACCTTTCAGTACACAGAGTCACCGTCCACCGTGTCGCCCGGATACATGTACGCCGCGGTTCCGGGGACCTTTCAGTACACAGAGTCACCGTCCACCGTGTCGCCCGGATACATGTACGCCGCGGTTCCGGGGACCTTTCAGAGAGCGGCGGCGAGGGGTGTCGCCCGGATACATGTACGCCGCGGTTCCGGGGACCTTTCAGAGAGCGGCGGCGAGGGGTGTCGCCCGGATACATGTACGCCGCGGTTCCGGGGACCTTTCAGAGAGCGGCGGCGAGGGGTGTCGTCCGGATACATGTACGCCGCGGTTCCGGGGACCTTTCAGAGAGCGGCGGCGAGGGGTGTCGTCCGGATACATGTACGCCGCGGTTCCGGGGACCTTTCAGAGAGCGGCGGCGAGGGGTGTCGCCCGGATACATGTACGCCGCGGTTCCGGGGACCTTTCAGAGAGCGGCGGCGAGGGGTGTCGCCCGGATACATGTACGCTGCGGTTCCGGGGACCTTTCAGTACACAGAGTCACCGTCCACCGTGTCGCCCGGATACATGTACGCCGCGGTTCCGGGGACCTTTCAGAGAGCGGCGGCGAGGGGTGTCGTCCGGATACATGAACGGCGGCGAGGGGTTCAGATCCGTTCAGCGAGGGGTCCGGATACATGAACGCCGTGGTTCCGGGGACCTTTCGGTACACAGAGTCACCGTCCACCGTGTCGCCCGGATACATGCACTCCGTGGTTCCGGGGACCTTTCAGTACACAGAGTCACCGTCCACCGTGTCGCCCGGATACATGTACGCCGCGGTTCCGGGGACCTTTCAGAGAGCGGCAGCGAGGGGTGTCGTCCGGATACATGAACGCCGCGGTTCCGGGGACCTTTCAGTACACAGAGTCACCGTCCACCGTGTCGCCCGGATACATGTACGCCGCGGTTCCGGGGACCTTTCAGAGAGCGGCGGCGAGGGGTGTCGCCCGGATACATGTACGCCGCGATTCCGGGGACCTTTCAGAGAGCGGCGGCGAGGGGTGTCGCCCGGATACATGTACGCCGCGGTTCCGGGGACCTTTCAGAGAGCGGCGGCGAGGGGTGTCGCCCGGATACATGAACGCCGCGGTTCCGGGGACCTTTCAGTACACGGAGTCACCGCCCACCGTGTCGCCCGGATACATGTACGCCGCGGTTCCGGGGACCTTTCAGAGAGCGGCGGCGAGGGGTGTCGTCCGGATACATGAACGCCGTGGTTCCGGGGACCTTTTGGTACACAGAGTCACCGTCCACCGTGTCGCCCGGATACATGCACTCCGTGGTTCTGGGGACCTTTCAGTACACAGAGTCACCGTCCACCGTGTCGCCCGGATACATGTACGCCGCGGTTCCGGGGACCTTTCAGAGAGCGGCGGCGAGGGGTGTCGTCCGGATACATGAACGCCGCGGTTCCGGGGACCTTTCAGTACACAGAGTCACCGTCCACCGTGTCGCCCGGATGCATGTACGCCGCGGTTCCGGGGACCTTTCAGTACACAGAGTCACCGTCCACCGTGTCGCCCGGATACATGTACGCCGCGGTTCCGGGGACCTTTCAGAGAGCGGCGGCGAGGGGTGTCGCCCGGATACATGTACGCCGCGGTTCCGGGGACCTTTCAGAGAGCGGCGGCGAGGGGTGTCGCCCGGATACATGTACGCCGCGGTTCCGGGGACCTTTCAGAGAGCGGCGGCGAGGGGTGTCGCCCGGATACATGTACGCCGCGGTTCCGGGGACCTTTCAGAGAGCGGCGGCGAGGGGTGTCGCCCGGATACATGTACGCCGCGGTTCCGGGGACCTTTCAGAGAGCGGCGGCGAGGGGTGTCGCCCGGATACATGTACGCCGCGGTTCCGGGGACCTTTCAGAGAGCGGCGGCGAGGGGTGTCGCCCGGATACATGTACGCCGCGGTTCCGGGGACCTTTCAGAGAGCGGCGGCGAGGGGTGTCGCCCGGATACATGTACGCCGCGGTTCCGGGGACCTTTCAGAGAGCGGCGGCGAGGGGTGTCGCCCGGATACATGTACGCCGCGGTTCCGGGGACCTTTCAGAGAGCGGCGGCGAGGGGTGTCGCCCGGATACATGTACGCCGCGGTTCCGGGGACCTTTCAGAGAGCGGCGGCGAGGGGTGTCGCCCGGATACATGTACGCCGCGGTTCCGGGGACCTTTCAGAGAGCGGCGGCGAGGAGTGTCGCCCGGATACATGTACGCCGCGGTTCCGGGGACCTTTCAGAGAGCGGCGGCGAGGGGTGTCGTCCGGATACATGAACGCCGCGGTTCCGGGGACCTTTCGGTACACAGAGTCACCGTCCACCGTGTCGCCCGGATACATGTACGCCGCGGTTCCGGGGACCTTTCAGTACACAGAGTCACCGTCCACCGTGTCGCCCGGATACATGAACGCCGCGGTTCCGGGGACCTTTCAGAGAGCGGCGGCGAGGGGTGTCGCCCGGATACATGAACGCCGCGGTTCCGGTGACCTTTCAGAGAGCGGCGGCGAGGGGTGTCGCCCGGATACATGAACGCCGCGGTTCCGGGGACCTTTCAGAGAGCGGCGGCGAGGGGTGTCGTCCGGATACATGAACGCCGCGGTTCCGGGGACCTTTCAGAGAGCGGCGGCGAGGGGTGTCGTCCGGATACATGTACGCCGCGGTTCCGGGGACCTTTCAGAGAGCGGCGGCGAGGGGTGTCGAACCGTCCACCATGCCGAAAACGGAATCCGAGTGATGTCGACAGACGATATCGTCAGCTGCAGTTCCAAGCAGGCGCGTTTAAGTACATTGATTCAAAAATAGAATAAATATAAAACAAAACATAATAATATAATAAATGGGTTGGTAGGGCGCTAACCCCGCTCCCCGCGGGGGGGGGGATAGCCCCACTCCCTGTGGATCGGTACGTCGCTAACCCCGCTCCCCGCGGGTCGGTAGGGCGCTAACTCCGCTCCCTTGGGATCGGCAGGGCGCTAACTCCGCTCCCTTGGGATCGGCAGGGCGCTAACTCCGCTCCCTTGGGATCGGCAGGGCGCTAAACCCACTCTCGGTGGATTGCTAGATCGCTAACTCTACTGCCCGCGGTTCGGCAGGGCGTCAATGGTGTGCTGGAGTCTCCGACGGGCACGGGAAAGACGCTGTGCCTGCTGTGCGCCGCGCTCGGCTGGGCGGAGTCTGTACGCGCGCAGCAGGCGGCCACCGTGCGCGGGATGGCCGAGCTGAACCCCGAGTTCTACACTGCTCTGAGCGCCCAGCTGGAGCAGGCGGCCGGCTCCGGCTGGGGTACCTCAGCGACTCCCTCTGTTATAGGTGAGTCACAGCGACTCCCTCTATTATAGGTGAGTCACAGGGGCTCCCTCTGTCATAGGCTTCACAGGGGCTCCCTCTGTTATAGGTGAGTCACAGCCACTCCACCTGTTATAGGTGAGTCACAGGGGCTCCCTCTGTTATAGGTGAGTCACAGGGGCTCCCTCTGTTATAGGTGAGTCACAGGGGCTCCCTCTGTTATATGTGAGTCACATGGGCTCCCTCTGTTATAGGTGAGGCACAGGGGCTCCCTCTGTTATAGGTGAGTCACAGGGACTCCCTCTGTTATAGGTGAGTCACAGGGGCTCCCTCTGTTATAGGTGAGTCACAGGGACTCCCTCTGTTATAGGTGAGTCACAGGGACTCCCTCTGTTATAGGTGAGTCACAGCGACTCCCTCTGTTATAGGTGAGTCACAGCGACTCCCTCTGTTATAGATGAGTCACAGCAGCTCCCTCTGTTATAGGTGAGGCACAGTGGCTCCCTCTGTTATAGGTGAGTCACAGGGACTCCCTCTGTTATAGGTGAGTCACAGGGGCTCCCTCTGTTATAGGTGAGTCACAGCGACTCCCTCTGTTATAGGTGAGTCACAGCGACTCCCTCTGTTATAGATGAGTCACAGCGGCTCCCTATGTTATAGGTGAATCACAGGGGCTCCCTCTGTTATAGGTGAGGCACAGGGGCTCCCTCTGTTATAGGTGAGTCACAGGGACTCCCTCTGTTATAGGTGAGGCACAGTGGCTCCCTCTGTTATAGGTGAGTCACAGGGACTCCCTCTGTTATAGGTGAGTCACAGGGGCTCCCTCTGTTATAGGTGAGTCACAGGGCCTCCCTCTGTTATAGGTGAGTCACAGGGACTCCCTCTGTTATATGTGAGTCACAGGGGCTCCCTCTGTTATAGGTGAGTCACAGGGACTCCCTCTGTTATATGTGAGTCACAGGGGCTCCCTCTGTTATAGGTGAGTCACAGGGGCTCCCTCCGCCATAGGGGAGTTCTCCTCAGTTGAGGGGCCCCATGGTCTCCCTCCGCCATAGGGGAGTTCTCCTCAGTTGAGGCACCTCAAGGACGGAGTGGATATGACATGGAGCACACTGGGGGACAAACAGCTTGTAGGTATGTAACTGTACAGGATATGGCTTGCACGACATATTGTTCGTGTGATTGCGCCTTAAAGGGAGTGTGCCTACTCACATCGCTTAGTTGGGGTTATTGACACTGGTCTATAGAACACAATTTTCTGAATTGAACCAATACTTCATTTCTCCAAATTCATCCTAGTTGCTGAAATATTCAAAGACTCCAGGAATTTGCTTGGGAGCAAAAAGTTATCGGGTAGACTCCAGAGGGCTTCCGCTACTAGAAGCACTGCAACTATCGATTAAACTGCTAGCATATTGTTAGCGCCGGCCAATAGCAATTCAACAAAACAGCTCGTGCACGCTGATAGCAGCAGCCGAACAGAAACTAGACAGCCATCATGTTTTTCGATGATGGCCATTTCGATGATGGCCGATGGTCATTTTTTGCAGAAGACATCAATTTAGAGCTACGAAACTTGCACATAATAAAGTTCACAGTGGCAAGAACGTGCTGTGCAAAACTCGTCTTTCTATCTTGCATGATGTGACCGTAATTGTATTGTCTTATGTGCGCCGTTTTACATAACATCACCATAGTGGCGATCGTTTTATAGATATCGAAACAAAAATAAACTAAAAACAATATAAGTGAAAATTCAACTAAAGGGGCTCCAGATGTGAATTTCATCATATACAACAATCAAACCAACAGCTACTTACCGTATGAAAAATATTTTTGACATTCTAAAACAGTAGGCACACTCCCTTCAAAGGGAAGGTTTCACCTTTCTGAAAGTTGTCAAATATACGCTGGTGGTAGTCGAAAATGTGAAGTAAGTGCTGCTGAAAACGGTTGTGATATTTTTCTCTCGAGAAGTCACTAAACCTTATACAAATTAAGGTTTTAAATTTGGGATGATGACGTCATTATTGAGCTATAGACCGCCGCTGATTGGCTGACAAAGTGGCTGTCAGCCAATCAGCGGCGGCACTAGCCTAGACCCATTTTGCAAATGATAAATTAAATTGCTTAACAACGGCTAAGTTTTGGGGGAAATGACCTTAGTATTTTCGACATTTCAATAACGGCCAAAAATAATGGCTATCTCAGTTCAAAACCAATACAAAGGTGAAACATTCCCTTTACAGGAAACTTCACCTTGTCAATGGGGTTTTGAGTTGAGATTACCAAGCTGTACCCCATGCTCGAAAAATGGCTTGATAAGCTTTCACATCTTCATAGAAACCCCTTAATTAATTAAAATTGGCTCACCGGAATCCTAGAAGACGGAACGAGTGCTTCCATGCAAAGGAAGAACCACGCATGTCAATCGCCCGAAAACCGTGACAAACGTGGTTCTTCCTTTGCACGGCAGAGTGGGCATCGTATCTCCCATCGCTGATTGGCTCATTTGTTGCCCTTTCATCCGGGGCTTTTGATACACTCTGGCACGGTCTCTGATCACGTCGCCTCACTAATATCCGCTCAGCCGCCCGCGCGGCGCGGCGGCTCCTTGTCAGACTATTTGGCGCCAGGCGGAGCCAGAACAAAAAAAAACTGGTGTTGTATGACGTCACGTGTCATACAAAGATACATTTACTTTTGTGTCCACATATATCCATCTATGGTCCAAACCAAAGTCATATTCGTATGTTTGAGCTCAAGATGCCCCTTGCTGCCAACTATCAAGAAATCTGTCATGGTGAACGATTCCCTTTAAACGTGGCCGATTAATGACGCTCTATACAAGGTAGCAATGCATTGACTGGTACTGACCGCCTGCTGGATCACGTTGGCAGGACGTGTGCCACCAGAGCGGCGGCGTCTGCGAGGCCATCTCACTTCACCGTGATGACCGCTGCTTACTCGGTGTGCTCTGCAGGCGCTCCGAAGATCATATTCGCGTCTCGGACCCACTCTCAGCTGTCCCAGGTGGTGCAGGAGCTGAAGCGGACCTCCTACAGATACGTCCGCGCCGTGGTGATCGGCTCCAGGGAC
Organism: Chirona hameri; assembly: GCA_036785665.1. Lineage (NCBI taxonomy): Eukaryota > Metazoa > Arthropoda > Thecostraca > Balanomorpha > Balanidae > Chirona > Chirona hameri. Next base: position 48,462 of record JAXIVJ010000311.1, on the reverse strand, counting down.
CAGGTAACGGCGGCTATACAATACAATACAAAATACGGGATTTAGTCGACTAGGCCTTTAGGACCCGATCCAATCGAGCTCCCTTGGTGGGTGACGCTACATCAGCCGTCTTGGATGGGCACGTCGAACTTCGACGGTGCCCAGTACTTATCTAACCTGGCCTTGAACTGGTTGACGGTTTTCGCGGAGACTACGCTCACCGGCAGCGAGTTCCAGTCATGCACAGCCCGAACTGCGAAGGAGTTTCGTCTAGCCCTGGTGGTCGCATGCGGCTTTAGCACTTTCCATGGATGACCTCTAGTAGTTGAGGCAGCGGGTAACTGGAAGAATGACTGCGGGTCCATATCGATCCCCGAGTGGAACAGGTGGAACATCGTGAGCATGTCGCCCCTCCTTCTGTGATAAAGCGATGGCAGACCGAACGCTCGCAGCCTCTCCGGATAAGGAACATCTCGGAGGTCTGTCACACATTTTGTGGCGCGTCTTTGGACCCTTTCGATGCTCTGCTGGTCCGCACGCTTGAATGGGTCCCACACGATATTGCCATACTCGAGGTGAGGTCCCACGAGAGCCTTAGACAACAACGGAAGGGTCGTCCAGTCAAGATGTACAAACACACGCTTGATGACAGCCAGAATCCTGGACGCTTTGAACGCCGCATCCTCGGCCTGATCCCGGAATTTCAGTTCACCGTCAACTTGGACGCCAATATCTCTCACTACTAGCGACCAACCCAGCTGAGTATTGCTCATGGTGTAGGGGAAGTCTGCGAATCCTGGACCGACGTGTAGCATCTCACATTTCGTCTTGTTAAAGGGGGTGTTTCACCTTTCTGAAAGTTGTCAAATATACTCTGGTTGTAGTTAGAAAATATGAAGTAAGTGCTGCTGAAAACGATGGTGATATTTTTCTCTCTCGAAAAGTCACTTTAACTTTATACAAATTAAGGTTTTAAATTTGGGATGATGACGTCATTATTGAGCTATAGACCGCCGCTGATTGGCTGACAAAGTGGCTGTCAGCCAATCAGCGGCGGCACTAGCCTAGATCCCATTTTGCAAATGATAAATTAAATTGCTGAAAAACGGCCAAGTTTTGGGGAAAATGACCTTAGTATTTTCGACATTTCAATAACAGCCAAAGATAATGGCTATCTCAGTTCAAAACCAATACAAAGGTGAAACATTCCCTTTAAACGGCATCTGCCATTCGTCAGACCAGCGAGACAGCGCATTCAGATCCTCCTGCAGGAGCCGCCGACCGGCGTCACTGCTGGAGGAGTACAGTTTGGTGTCGTCGGCGAAAAGCATCACCCGGCTGTGCACCGCGCCAGGCAAGTCGTTTACGAAAATAACGACCAGGAGCGGACCTAGCACTGAGCCCTGTGGGACACCACTTATAACTGGAGCCCAACTTGGGTGGCTGCCATCTACCTATCAGGAAACTCTTAATCCATGTCAGGAGACGACCTCTGAATATGTCATGCGACATGAGCTTCTGTAAGAGCCGGTGGTGCGAGACACTGTCAAAAGCTTTACTAAAGTCGAGATAGGCCACGTCGATTTGTGCACCATTCTCCAAGCGTCTGGACCAGTCATCGATAGAAGCCAACAGCTGTGTTGAACACGACCGCCTAGGCCTGAAGCCATGTTGCGAGTCACTGATGAGATCGTGGTACCCCAGGTGATCCATTATCGCGTCGCCGATGTTGGATTCCAGCAGTTTGCACAGGACGGAGGTCAAACTAATCGGCCGATAGTTAGTAGGCAACTGTTTGCTGCCTTTTTTATGAATCGACTCTACCTGCCCCAACTTACAGTCCGCTGGAAGGTCACCATTCTCTAACGAGTCCCGGAAAAGCGAACCCACGGGCGCCGCGAGAATGCCAGCGGTCTCCTTCAATACTCGCGGATGTGGGGTCGGGGCCGGGGGCACTAAACGGCTTGAGACCAGCCATTCTCCTCTCCACGTCTCCCACCGTGATGTCAACATCCTCAATGAGTGGACCGGTGAAGGTTCTGGTCAACTCTGGCGCCCGTTCGACGTCCTCAATGGTGAATACACTGCTGACAAACCTGTGGAGCAGTTTCGCCTTTTCGATTCCCTCGGAGATCACAGTGGCGTCGTTGTCCTTTAAATCCTCAACTCGTGTTTTGGTGTTAAGGCGAGTGTTCGCATACCGCCAGAACGGTTTGGGGTTTTCCTTAGGTCCCGCGCTAAGCCTTTCTGAAAATATTCCCGCAGTTTCCGAGTCATCTTTCGGAGATCGTTCCTCACTCGGACGTACCGGACATAATCGATGGCGTCGCGAGATCGGGCATAAATCTGCCACAGTAGGCGCTTCTTTTTCCTTAATCTGAATCCCGCTGCGTTCATGAAAATATGGTCTTTTGGTGATTTGGGCCGGGACTTTGTCATACACAGCCGAGTAAGCCTGTCTAGTCACTAGTGGCGCCTTGAAATGGGAATATTTGACCTCGATGTTGCCTGGAGGACAGTTCTCTCAGTCCTGTAACGTAAGCAGCTCGTTTAAGTGATGTAAACTTGTTCGGTGGTAGTTCAAGTGGGTAGAATTTCTGACACCGGCTGGACTGTGTAGCAAGTTAGGGTAAATCGGAGCACAACGTGATCACTGTTGCCCAATCCAGGGAGGTTCCCCCCCCCCTGAACCATCCCTTCTTCATTCGAAAGCACTAAGGTCAAGTACATTAGGTCTGTTTCCAATCCGAAATCGGGTAGGTTCAACCACGTGCTGGAAAAGGCCGCAGTCTTGCACAACTCTATGAGATCGTGTGATGCATGGTGGTCCGGAGCAGATGAGAACCCAATCGTCCAGTCTATCTGAGACATATTGAAGTCCCTACACAAGACAAATGTGAGTACCCCATCTCACTAACATGTCTCATTAGAACGGCCAATTCCTCGATCTGTTTCCGATCGTCATCGGAGGGGTTGCGGTAGGCACACCCTTCTAGCAGCTTGTCAGTCCCTACCAGCGGCAGCTCAAGCCACAGCTGCTCATGGAACTGGTGGTGGGTAAACACAACCTCCCTGGCGTGCAGGTGATCACCTACAAAGATACAAACGCCCCGAGTCGAGCTCCTCCCCAAGGCAGAGCGGCTGGGGTCAAAGCCCAAATACAGTGTGAATCCCTGCAATGCTAGAAGTGCTGGTGAAATGGGGAGTCTCTGTGCTTTCGGTATCACCTCTGTTACTAAGATTAGATCAGGTTCTTCGCCGGAAATCAGGCTGCGTAGCTCATCTCTCTTCTTGAGGAACTGGTCTGCATTTGTATACAGAACCTGCAAGCCCTGTCCTTGGCGTGGAGCTAGTCAATTCTGCCGCTGAGCTGAACCAGTGTCATCTTCTCGAGGGGTGTCAGCGGGAGCACCAGCTTCCGCAGCAGGGGCTGCAGCACCACCGCGGTCGAGCACAGCGGGAGGAGCCACACCCACCACCCGCTCCCGAACACAGCGGGAGGAGCCACACCCGCCACCCGCTCCCGAGCACGGCGGAAGGAGCCACACCCGCCACCCGCTCCCGAACACAGCGGGAGGAGCCACACCCGCCACCCGCTCCCGAGCACAGCGGGAGGAGCCACACCCGCCACCCGCTCCCGAGTACAGCGGGAGGAGCCACACCCGCCACCCGCTCCCGAGTACAGCGGGAGGAGCCACACCCGCCACCCGCTCCCGAACACGGCGGAAGGAGCCACACCCGCCACCCGCTCCCGAACACAGCGGGAGGAGCCACACCCGCCACCCCCTCCCGAGTACAGCGGGAGGAGCCACACCCGCCACCCGCTCCCGAACACAGCGGGAGGAGCCACACCCGCCACCCGCTCCCGAGTACAGCGGGAGGAGCCACACCCGCCACCCGCTCCCGAGTACAGGGGGAGGAGCCACACCCGCCACCCGCTCCCGAGTACAGCGGGAGGAGCCACACCCGCCACCCGCTCCCGAGTACAGCGGGAGGAGCCACACCCGCCACCCGCTCCCGAACACAGCGGGAGGAGCCACACCCGCCACCCTCTCCCGAGTACAGCGGGAGGAGCCACACCCGCCACCCGCTCCCGAGTACAGGGGGAGGAGCCACACCCGCCACCCGCTCCCGAGTACAGCGGGAGGAGCCACACCCGCCACCCGCTCCCGAGTACAGCGGGAGGAGCCACACCTGCCACCCCCTCCCGAGTACAGCGGGAGGAGCCACACCCGCCACCCGCTCCCGAACACAGCGGGAGGAGCCACACCCGCCACCCCCTCCCGAGTACAGCGGGAGGAGCCACACCCGCCACCCGCTCCCGAACACAGCGGGAGGAGCCACACCCGCCACCCGCACCCGAGTACAGCGGGAGGAGCCACACCCGCCACCCGCTCCCGAGTACAGGGGGAGGAGCCACACCCGCCACCCGCTCCCGAGTACAGCGGGAGGAGCCACACCCGCCACCCGCTCCCGAGTACAGGGGGAGGAGCCACACCCGCCACCCGCTCCCGAGTACAGCGGGAGGAGCCACACCCGCCACCCGCTCCCGAGTACAGCGGGAGGAGCCACACCTGCCACCCCCTCCCGAGTACAGCGGGAGGAGCCACACCCGCCACCCGCTCCCGAACACAGCGGGAGGAGCCACACCCGCCACCCGCTCCCGAGTACAGGGGGAGGAGCCACACCCGCCACCCGCTCCCGAGTACAGCGGGAGGAGCCACACCCGCCACCCCCTCCCGAGTACAGCGGGAGGAGCCACACCCGCCACCCGCTCCCGAACACAGCGGGAGGAGCCACACCCGCCACCCGCTCCCGAGTACAGCGGGAGGAGCCAAACCCGCCACCCGCTCCCGAGTACAGGGGGAGGAGCCACACTCGCCACCCGCTCCCGAGTACAGCGGGAGGAGCCACACCCGCCACCCGCTCCCGAGTACAGCGGGAGGAGCCACACCCGCCACCCGCTCCCGAACACAGCGGGAGGAGCCACACCCGCCACCCTCTCCCGAGTACAGCGGGAGGAGCCACACCCGCCACCCGCTCCCGAGTACAGGGGGAGGAGCCACACCCGCCACCCGCTCCCGAGTACAGCGGGAGGAGCCACACCCGCCACCCGCTCCCGAGTACAGCGGGAGGAGCCACACCTGCCACCCTCTCCCGAGTACAGCGGGAGGAGCCACACCCGCCACCCGCTCCCGAGTACAGGGGGAGGAGCCACACCTGCCACCCGCTCCCGAACACAGCGGGAGGAGCCACACCCGCCACCCGCTCCCGAACACAGCGGGAGGAGCCACACCCGCCACCCGCTCCCGAACACAGCGGGAGGAGCCACACCCGCCACCCGCTCCCGAGTACAGCGGGAGGAGCCACACCCGCCACCCGCTCCCGAACACAGCGGGAGGAGCCACACCCGCCACCCGCTCCCGAGTACAGCGGGAGGAGCCACACCCGCCACCCGCTCCCGAGTACAGGGGGAGGAGCCACACCCGCCACCCGCTCCCGAACACAGCGGGAGGAGCCACACCCGCCACCCGCTCCCGAGTACAGCGGGAGGAGCCACACCCGCCACCCGCTCCCGAGTACAGGGGGAGGAGCCACACCCGCCACCCGCTCCCGAGTACAGCGGGAGGAGCCACACCCGCCACCCGCTCCCGAGTACAGCGGGAGGAGCCACACCCGCCACCCGCTCCCGAGTACAGGGGGAGGAGCCACACCCGCCACCCGCTCCCGAGTACAGGGGGAGGAGCCACACCCGCCACCCGCTCCCGAGTACAGCGGGAGGAGCCACACCCGCCACCCGCTCCCGAGTACAGCGGGAGGAGCCACACCCGCCACCCGCTCCCGAGTACAGCGGGAGGAGCCACACCCGCCACCCTCTCCCGAGTACAGCGGGAGGAGCCACACCCGCCACCCTCTCCCGAGTACAGGGGGAGGAGCCACACCCGCCACCCGCTCCCGAACACAGCGGGAGGAGCCACACCCGCCACCCGCTCCCGAGTACAGCGGGAGGAGCCACACCCGCCACCCGCTCCCGAGTACAGCGGGAGGAGCCACACCCGCCACCCGCTCCCGAGTACAGGGGAGGAGCCACACCCGCCACCCGCTCCCGAGTACAGCGGGAGGAGCCACACCCGCCACCCGCTCCCGAGCACGGCGGAAGGAGCCACACCCGCCACCTGCTCCCGAACACGGCGGAAGGAGCCACACCCGCCACCCGCTCCCGAGTACAGCGGGAGGAGCCACACCCGCCACCCGCTCCCGAGTACAGCGGGAGGAGCCACACCCGCCACCCGCTCCCGAACACAGCGGGAGGAGCCACACCCGCCACCCGCTCCCGAGTACAGCGGGAGGAGCCACACCCGCCACCCGCTCCCGAGTACAGGGGGAGGAGCCACACCCGCCACCCGCTCCCGAGTACAGGGGGAGGAGCCACACCCGCCACCCTCTCCCGAGTACAGCGGGAGGAGCCACACCCGCCACCCGCTCCCGAGTACAGCGGGAGGAGCCACACCCGCCACCCGCTCCCGAACACAGCGGGAGGAGCCACACCCGCCACCCGCTCCCGAGTACAGGGGGAGGAGCCACACCCGCCACCCTCTCCCGAGTACAGCGGGAGGAGCCACACCCGCCACCCGCTCCCGAACACAGCGGGAGGAGCCACACCCGCCACCCGCTCCCGAGTACAGCGGGAGGAGCCACACCCGCCACCCGCTCCCGAACACAGCGGGAGGAGCCACACCCGCCACCCGCTCCCGAGTACAGGGGGAGGAGCCACACCCGCCACCCTCTCCCGAGTACAGCGGGAGGAGCCACACCCGCCACCCTCTCCCGAGTACAGCGGGAGGAGCCACACCCGCCACCCGCTCCCGAGTACAGCGGGAGGAGCCACACCCGCCACCCGCTCCCGAACACAGCGGGAGGAGCCACCCCCGCCACCCGCTCCCGAGTACAGCGGGAGGAGCCACACCCGCCACCCGCTCCCGAGTACAGGGGGAGGAGCCACACCCGCCACCCGCTCCCGAACACAGCGGGAGGAGCCACCCCCGCCACCCGCTCCCGAGTACAGCGGGAGGAGCCACACCCGCCACCCGCTCCCGAGTACAGCGGGAGGAGCCACACCCGCCACCCGCTCCCGAGTACAGGGGGAGGAGCCACACCCGCCACCCGCTCCCGAACACAGCGGGAGGAGCCACACCCGCCACCCGCTCCCGAGTACAGCGGGAGGAGCCACACCCGCCACCCGCTCCCGAACACAGCGGGAGGAGCCACCCCCGCCACCCGCTCCCGAGTACAGCGGGAGGAGCCACACCCGCCACCCGCTCCCGAGTACAGCGGGAGGAGCCACACCCGCCACCCGCTCCCGAGTACAGGGGGAGGAGCCACACCCGCCACTCGCTCCCGAACACAGCGGGAGGAGCCACCCCCGCCACCCGCTCCCGAACACAGCGGGAGGAGCCACACCCGCCACCCGCTCCCGAGTACAGCGGGAGGAGCCACACCCGCCACCCCGCTCCCGAACACAGTGGGAGGAGCCACACCCGCCACCCGCTCCCGAACACAGCGGGAGGAGCCACACCCGCCACCCTCTCCCGAGTACAGCGGGAGGAGCCACACCCGCCACCCGCTCCCGAACACAGCGGGAGGAGCCAGACCCGCCACCCGCTCCCGAACACAGCGGGAGGAGCCACACCCGCCACCCTCTCCCGAGTACAGCGGGAGGAGCCACACCCGCCACCCTCTCCCGAGTACAGCGGGAGGAGCCACACCCGCCACCCGCTCCCGAGTACAGCGGGAGGAGCCACACCCGCCACCCGCTCCCGAGTACAGCGGGAGGAGCCACACCCGCCACCCTCTCCCGAGTACAGCGGGAGGAGCCACACCCGCCACCCGCTCCCGAGTACAGCGGGAGGAGCCACACCCGCCACCCGCTCCCGAGTACAGCGGGAGGAGCCACACCCGCCACCCGCTCCCGAACACAGCGGGAGGAGCCACACCCGCCACCCTCTCCCGAGTACAGCGGGAGGAGCCACACCCGCCACCCGCTCCCGAACACAGCGGGAGGAGCCACACCCGCCACCCGCTCCCGAGTACAGCGGGAGGAGCCACACCCGCCACCCGCTCCCGAACACAGCGGGAGGAGCCACCCCCGCCACCCGCTCCCGAGTACAGCGGGAGGAGCCACACCCGCCACCCGCTCCCGAGTACAGCGGGAGGAGCCACACCCGCCACCCGCTCCCGAGTACAGCGGGAGGAGCCACACCCGCCACCCGCTCCCGAGTACAGCGGGAGGAGCCACACCCGCCACCCGCTCCCGAACACAGCGGGGGAGGAGCCACACCCGCCACCCTCTCCCGAGTACAGCGGGAGGAGCCACACCCGCCACCCGCTCCCGAACACAGCGGGAGGAGCCACACCCGCCACCCGCTCCCGAGTACAGCGGGAGGAGCCACACCCGCCACCCGCTCCCGAACACAGCGGGAGGAGCCACCCCCGCCACCCGCTCCCGAGTACAGCGGGAGGAGCCACACCCGCCACCCGCTCCCGAGCACAGCGGGAGGAGCCACACCCGCCACCCGCTCCCGAACACAGCGGGAGGAGCCACACCCGCCACCCGCTCCCGAGTACAGCGGGAGGAGCCACACCCGCCACCCGCTCCCGAGTACAGCGGGAGGAGCCACCCCCGCCACCCGCTCCCGAACACAGCGGGAGGAGCCACACCCGCCACCCGCTCCCGAACACAGCGGGAGGAGCCACACCCGCCACCCGCTCCCGAGTACAGGGGGAGGAGCCACACCCGCCACCCGCTCCCGAGCACAGCGGGAGGAGCCACACCCGCCACCCGCTCCCGAGTACAGCGGGAGGAGCCACCCCCGCCACCCGCTCCCGAACACAGCGGGAGGAGCCACACCCGCCACCCGCTCCCGAACACAGCGGGAGGAGCCACACCCGCCACCCGCTCCCGAACACAGCGGGAGGAGCCACACCCGCCACCCGCTCCCGAGTACAGGGGGAGGAGCTACACCCGCCACCCGCTCCCGAGCACAGCGGGAGGAGCCACCCCCGCCACCCGCTCCCGAACACAGCGGGAGGAGCCACACCCGCCACCCGCTCCCGAGTACAGCGGGAGGAGCCACACCCGCCACCCGCTCCCGAGCACAGCGGGAGGATCCACACCCGCCACCCGCTCCCGAGCACAGCGGGAGGAGCCACACCCGCCACCCGCTCCCGAACACAGCGGGAGGAGCCACCCCCGCCACCCGCTCCCGAACACAGCGGGAGGAGCCACACCCGCCACCCGCTCCCGAACACAGCGGGAGGAGCCACCCCCGCCACCCGCTCCCGAACACAGCGGGAGGAGCCACACCCGCCACCCGCTCCCGAGTACAGGGGGAGGAGCCACACCCGCCACCCGCTCCCGAGTACAGGGGGAGGAGCCACACCCGCCACCCTCTCCCGAGTACAGGGGGAGGAGCCACACCCGCCACCCGCTCCCGAGTACAGCGGGAGGAGCCACACCCGCCACCCTCTCCCGAGTACAGCGGGAGGAGCCACACCCGCCACCCGCTCCCGAACACAGCGGGAGGAGCCACCCCCGCCACCCGCTCCCGAACACAGCGGGAGGAGCCACACCCGCTCCCGAGTACAGCGGGAGGAGCCACACCCGCCACCCGCTCCCGAGTACAGCGGGAGGAGCCACACCCGCCACCCGCTCCCGAGTACAGCGGGAGGAGCCACACCCGCCACCCGCTCCCGAGTACAGCGGGAGGAGCCACACCCGCCACCCGCTCCCGAACACAGCGGGAGGAGCCACACCCGCCACCCGCTCCCGAGTACAGCGGGAGGAGCCACACCCGCCACCCGCTCCCGAGTACAGCGGGAGGAGCCACACCCGCCACCCGCTCCCGAACACAGCGGGAGGAGCCACCCCCGCCACCCGCTCCCGAGTACAGCGGGAGGAGCCACACCCGCCACCCGCTCCCGAGCACAGCGGGAGGAGCCACACCCGCCACCCGCTCCCGAGTACAGCGGGAGGAGCCACACCCGCCACCCGCTCCCGAGTACAGCGGGAGGAGCCACCCCCGCCACCCGCTCCCGAACACAGCGGGAGGAGCCACACCCGCCACCCGCTCCCGAACACAGCGGGAGGAGCCACACCCGCCACCCGCTCCCGAGTACAGGGGGAGGAGCCACACCCGCCACCCGCTCCCGAGCACAGCGGGAGGAGCCACACCCGCCACCCGCTCCCGAGTACAGCGGGAGGAGCCACCCCCGCCACCCGCTCCCGAACACAGCGGGAGGAGCCACACCCGCCACCCGCTCCCGAACACAGCGGGAGGAGCCACACCCGCCACCCGCTCCCGAACACAGCGGGAGGAGCCACACCCGCCACCCGCTCCCGAGTACAGGGGGAGGAGCTACACCCGCCACCCGCTCCCGAGCACAGCGGGAGGAGCCACCCCCGCCACCCGCTCCCGAACACAGCGGGAGGAGCCACACCCGCCACCCGCTCCCGAGTACAGCGGGAGGAGCCACACCCGCCACCCGCTCCCGAGCACAGCGGGAGGAGCCACACCCGCCACCCGCTCCCGAGCACAGCGGGAGGAGCCACACCCGCCACCCGCTCCCGAGCACAGCGGGAGGAGCCACACCCGCCACCCGCTCCCGAACACAGCGGGAGGAGCCACACCCCGCCACCCCGCTCCCGAACACAGCGGGAGGAGCCACCCCCGCCACCCGCTCCCGAACACAGCGGGAGGAGCCACACCCGCCACCCGCTCCCGAGTACAGGGGGAGGAGCCACACCCGCCACCCGCTCCCCGCTCCCGAGTACAGGGGGAGGAGCCACACCCGCCACCCTCTCCCGAGTACAGGGGGAGGAGCCACACCCGCCACCCGCTCCCGAGTACAGCGGGAGGAGCCACACCCGCCACCCTCTCCCGAGTACAGCGGGAGGAGCCACACCCCGCCACCCGCTCCCGAGTACAGGGGGAGGAGCCACACCCGCCACCCGCTCCCGAACACAGCGGGAGGAGCCACACCCGCCACCCTCTCCCGAGTACAGCGGGAGGAGCCACACCCGCCACCCGCTCCCGAGTACAGGGGGAGGAGCCACACCCGCCACCCGCTCCCGAACACAGCGGGAGGAGCCACACCCGCCACCCGCTCCCGAGTACAGCGGGAGGAGCCACACCCGCCACCCGCTCCCGAACACAGCGGGAGGAGCCACCCCCGCCACCCTCTCCCGAGTACAGCGGGAGGAGCCACACCCGCCACCCGCTCCCGAGTACAGCGGGAGGAGCCACACCCGCCACCCGCTCCCGAGTACAGCGGGAGGAGCCACACCCGCCACCCGCTCCCGAGTACAGCGGGAGGAGCCACACCCGCCACCCGCTCCCGAACACAGCGGGAGGAGCCACACCCGCCACCCGCTCCCGAGTACAGCGGGAGAAGCCACACCCGCCACCCGCTCCCGAGTACAGCGGGAGGAGCCACACCCGCCACCCGCTCCCGAACACAGCGGGAGGAGCCACCCCCGCCACCCGCTCCCGAACACAGCGGGAGGAGCCACACCCGCTCCCGAGTACAGCGGGAGGAGCCACACCCGCCACCCGCTCCCGAGTACAGCGGGAGGAGCCACACCCGCCACCCGCTCCCGAGTACAGCGGGAGGAGCCACACCCGCCACCCGCTCCCGAGTACAGCGGGAGGAGCCACACCCGCCACCCGCTCCCGAACACAGCGGGAGGAGCCACACCCGCCACCCGCTCCCGAGTACAGCGGGAGGAGCCACACCCGCTCCCGAGTACAGCGGGAGGAGCCACACCCGCCACCCGCTCCCGAACACAGCGGGAGGAGCCACACCCGCCACCCGCTCCCGAACACAGCGGGAGGAGCCACACCCGCTCCCGAGCCTGTGCGACTACACCGCCTGACTTGTGCCGGGCGCCGAGGGGGGGGGGGATGGGATGGGATGGGATGGGGATCCATCCCCGCCTCCTGCATCCCGACACGTCGCGCCGGCGGCTCCTGAGGCTGGATGAGGCGAGACACTTCCACAGGGGGCTTCTGGGCGAGACACTTCCACAGGGGGCTTCTGGGCGAGACACTTCCACAGGGGGCTTCTGGGCGAGACACTTCTGGGCGAGACACTTCCACAGGGGGCTTCTGGGCGAGACACTTCCACAGGGGGCTTCTGGGCGAGACACTTCCACAGGGGGCTTCTGGGCGAGACACTTCCACAGGGGGCTTCTGGGCGAGACACTTCCACAGGGGGCTTCTGGGCGAGGGAAACAATGCTTCCCCTCACGATGACGAGGTTTGTCTCACCTGCGCTCTTACGCCTGGCGAGGTCATCCCTCAGCTTCCCCCCTACTCCCTCTCTTGCCATGTTAGGTCTGGGGTAACATATACGTTCCCCCATTCCTCCTGGTGATGCAGGCTTTCGGCCATTTTGAGGATGTCTAGCTTTGTCTCCATGTTTTCGAGAGACACAATCAGAAGCGTGGGTTTTTCAGGGAGGGCTTTACCCACCCTGAAGAATTGAGTGGTCCGCACATTCAGCTTCCCCTGCCCATAGACAGGTAGTATGGTACTATACTACCTGTCTAATATTGTAACTAGCGTCATACTGCACCAGCTTCTGTATTACAACCAGCCGACAGTCTGTTGACGTCTAACGTCATCCGCTTTGTTATGTCTGGACGGATACACTGTAGAAATGTCAATCCATTGTGCCGTGCGGTTTTCCGTGCTCGTGTGTGTGTTTTTTCTCTCAGAACTGGAGCACTCAGAATATTTGTTTTATTAGTCCTGATTATGTAAGTCAGTCTGTTAATCTTTGCCGTTGGTATTTTACGTTAAAGTATAGTCGATATTCTGGCTTGAACATGTCCATTGACTTTCCAGGACATTTTATGACGAAGCACGTGTTCACGGTTGTTGTAGATTTAGCGGGAAACGCTGGAGAATAGTTTTTATATACACCGCCAACCATTAATAGGTGACCATGAGTCGATCCTCCTCGATCCCAACGATCCCAAAGCAAATAATCATCGCTGTCGCATCCCGTTTTTCAGCTGTGTATCCATCCAGAGGTCAGTAAGGAGACCAACAACACCGCCAAGGTCCACATGTGTCAGGCCAAGGTCAAGTCCCGCACCTGCCTCTACTACAACCAGGTGAGGTCTGAGCGGTAATTGGTCTGACCACCAAACTCACACACCAGCTGTGAGATGAGCTTTGCAAATGATGAGTCAGTTTGTCTCACCATCCTGTCTTGATGAAATGACCATGTCAGACTTGGTCGTGCGCTGTCGTTGTAGATAGATATTGCACTGGGCGTCATATAACCAAGTAGTTGAGGCGTCCTAAAGCACTAATCATCATCATCATCATCATCATCATCATCATCATCATCATCATCATCATCATCATCATCATCATCATCATCATCATCATCATCATCATCATCATCATCATCATCATCATCATCATCATCATCATCATCATCATCATCATCATCAGCATCAGCATCAGCATCAGCATCAGCATCAGCATCAGCATCAGCATCAGCATCAGCATCAGCATCAGCATCAGCATCAGCATCAGCATCAGCATCAGCATCAGCATCAGCATCAGCATCAGCATCAGCATCAGCATCAGCATCAGCATCAGCATCAGCATCAGCATCAGCATCAGCATCAGCATCAGCATCAGCATCATAGATAATGCACCGTTACCACATCAGCCGGTCCTTTGTGTAATTCTCAGAGACCTTTGTATGTAGATAATCAAATAAACACAATTATCAAAATCCAAACGTCTATTTTCATTTCATTTGTTAAACATCATGATAAATTATTACAATTATTTTATAATTTAATAGCTGAAGGAGTTTCCAAGCTAACAAGTTTGCCACAGCTATATCCTGTGGTTATGCAATTAATATTCCAATAAATAATTGGTATTGGAATGATATTTTGCATTGTATATTCATGGTAGCTTATTACCCATTGGAAGATTCGTCTTCCAGTTATTTAAAGGGAATGTTTCACCTTTCTGAAAGTTTTAAAATATACGCTGGTTGTATTCGAAAATATGAAGTAAGTGCTGCTGAAAACGATGGTGATATTTTTCCTCTCGAAAAGTCACTTAACTTTATACAAATTAAGTTTTTAAATTTGGGATGCTGACGTCATTATTGACAATAGACCGCCGCTGATTGGCTGGCAAGGTGGGATTGGCTGAAAAAGTCGCTGTCAGCCTATCAGCGGCGGCACTAGCCTAGACCCCATTTTGCAAACTATAAATTGAATTGCTTAAAAACGGCTAAGTTTTTGGGAAAATGACCTTGACATTTTCGACATTTCAATAACGGCCAAAGATAATGGCTATCTCAGTTAAAAACCAATACAAAGGTGAAACATTCCCTTTAATGCAAAGAATGGGGCTGGACTAAGACGAAACTGGCCTCATACGGGTGGCGACGTCTAATCGTCGTGGCCTTCTTTTCCAACCGTCTGTTATTTATGATATTTACAAAACTAGTATATGAAGCAGAAATTATACTAAGTTTGTTTTGAACCTTTTAATATGCAATGATATACGGGATTGTTTTTATAGTTTCATTAGATTTTATGAAACTCGACAAAGTTTCATGACGGGAACAAGCTCACTCATTGTGGTTTTGGAACTTAAATATATAATTATGCGTCTTTGTACCGACTCTTGCTAAGCTTCTTTGTGTACCAAGTTGCTTTCAATTGGATGCTGCCGCCATACATTTCTAGACGTGATACCTCAGGCTCTAAGCATGATTTGTCAGCGATTGGGGCAAATTTATGTTCCATGTGAAGTGTAAACATCACTTGTCCAGCTAACTGATCTTACGGTACTTGGTTTCACTAGATAACACCAATGTTGGTGACTTTGGCTCTATAGTCTGGCCCCTGTTCCGTCTGAGCCTGTGTGATTATCCCCTCTTCAGGTGCCACCTCTGCGCCTCTGCCCTCCTCTCTGCCGAGTCTAACCCCTCCCTCCCCGGCAGGTGGAGTCGCGTCGCACAGACAAACACCTGACGGAGGCCCCTGTGACCGACATTGAGGACCTGGTCAAGCTGGGCAACAAGCTCAACTTCTGCCCGTACTACATGGCGCGATCGCTGCGGGAGGCGGCCGACATCGTCTTCCTGCCCTACAACTACCTGCTCGACCCCAAAACGCGCAAGGCAAACGGAGTCGAGCTGCAGAACAACGTCGTCATCTTCGACGAGGCGCACAACATCGAGAAGATGTGCGAGGAGGCGGCGTCGCTGCAACTCAAGTCCACCGACATCGCGCTCTGCGTGGACGAGATCACGCACGTGCTGACGCAGCTGGTGGCTCCGGACGCCGGCGCCGACCCTGAGTTCACCTCGTCCGCGGCCGCCGCCGAGCTCAGCGCCGAGAACCTGGCGCTGCTGAAGACGATGCTGCTCGAGCTGGAGCGCTCCATCGACGCGATTCCGATCCCGAGACCGGCTGACGGCGCCCACTTCCCGGGCAGCTTCATGTTCGAGCTGCTGGAGAAGGCGCAGATCACGCACGGGAAGCGGGCCGTCATCATGGAGGAGCTGGAGAAGATCATCTCCTTCCTCGCCAACACGGCCACCTCCGTCTTCTCCCGGCGCGGGAATGGCCTGCAAAAGTTCGCTGACCTCATCAAGATCGTCTTCAACCGGGACACGTTTGATATGGCGCACATGGAACGCGTCAAAAAATGCTACAAAGTGAGAACACTTCATTGCTTGTGCCTCATCACTTTGCGAAACAGGAATACTTATGTCTAGTATTTTATTAGATCCTGGTGAAACGGCTAAAACTAGTCGAATAATTACTGTTCAAATTGCTTCACTTTGACTGTATATTATTCAGCTTGCACCCTGCGTGCCTGTCTCGACTGGCTATTGATTCAACTTTTTTTTTGGAACGATTCAATCACAATTCATTTTGGAATCTGAATGATTCAATCACCGTTCGATTCACGGATACAATTTTGAGAATTGACTCTTTCCGATTGAAAGAATCAAAACATATTTTAATCGATTCACGTTTGATTCAACATTTAAATAAATGTGGTGAATTTATGCCAAATCAATAAAAATGGAAACATACATATATTTGATCATTACAACATTGTTGCAGCAATACAATTTCAGTATAAATGAATGTAGCCACTGGGACTGCACGTATTCGCACAATTTACCAGTGTACTAGAATCGCTAAGAATCGTTAAATCTTTTGATTCAATCAGCCTTGATTTGATGCGGGTTTGTATGCAATCACGATTCATGAATCAAAAGATCTGGTGGTGAATCAATTACTTTTTGATTCAATGAATTTTGATTGAACGATTCCAATCGATTCAATGAATTTTGATTGAACGATTCCAATCCATTCAATGAATTTTGATTGCACGATTTCAATCGATTAAATCCGTGTTGAATCCATAACCAGTCTGCTCGATGCACCAACTAATGGTCTGGGTTTGCGTCTCGGCAACGTCAGGTTCACGTCGGTCTGGAGCAGCAGAAGGCGGGGAAGCGGCCGCGGTCTGATCCGTGGCAGAAGGCGCAGAGCAGCAGTCCCGACTGCCGCGTGCTCTCCTACTGGTGCTTCAGCCCCGGCTTCGGGTGAGCAGTGGGCAGTGTCGGCGCGGCCACCCTGCTCCGGGACTGGGCGGCACACCACGCCGTGTCTGTCGGGTGGACTAGAGGGCAGTGTCGGCGCGGCCACCCTGCTCCGGAACTGGGCGGCACACCACGCCGTGTCTGTCGGGTGAGCAGTGGGCAGTGTCGGCGCGGCCACCCTGCTCCGGAACTGGGCGGCACACCACACCGTGTCTGTCGGGTGAGCATTGGGCAGTGTCGGCGCGGCCACCCTGCTCAGGGACTGGGCGGCACACCACGCCGTGTCTGTCGGGTGAGCAGTGGGCAGTGTCGGCGCGGCCACCCTGCTCCGGGACTGGGCGGCACACCACGCCATGTCTGTCGGGTGGACTAGAGGGCAGTGTCGGCGCGGCCACCCTGCTCCGGGACTGGGCGGCACACCACGCCGTGTCTGCCGGGTGAGCAGTGGGCAGTGTCGGCGCGGCCACCCTGCTCCGGGACTGGGCGGCACACCACACCGTATCTGTCGGGTGAGCAGTGGGCAGTGTCGGCGCGGCCACCCTGCTCCGGAACTGGGCGGCACACCACACCGTGTCTGTCGGGTGAGCAGTGGGCAGTGTCGGCGCGGCCATCCTGCTCAGGGACTGGGCGGCACACCACACCGTGTCTGTCGGGTGGACTAGAGGGCAGTGTCGGCGCGGCCACCCTGCTCCGGGACTGGGCGGCACACCACACCGTGTCTGTCGGGTGGACTAGAGGGCAGTGTCGGCGCGGCCACCCTGCTCCGGAACTGGGCGGCACACCACACCGTGTCTGCCGGGTGAGCAGTGGGCAGTGTCGGCGCGGCCACCCTGCTCCGGGACTGGGCGGCACACCACGCCGTGTCTGTCGGGTGAGCAGTGGGCAGTGTCGGCGCGGCCACCCTGCTCCGGGACTGGGCGGCACACCACACCGTGTCTGCCGGGTGAGCAGTGGGCAGTGTCGGCGCGGCCACCCTGCTCCGGAACTGGGCGGCACACCACACCGTGTCTGTCGGGTGGACTAGAGGGCAGTGTCGGCGCGGCCACCCTGCTCAGGGACTGGGCGGCACACCACACCGTGTCTGCCGGGTGAGCAGTGGGCAGTGTCGGCGCGGCCACCCTGCTCCGGGACTGGGCGGCACACCACGCCGTGTCTGTCGGGTGGACTAGAGGGCAGTGTCGGCGCGGCCACCCTGCTCCGGGACTGGGCGGCACACCACGCCATGTCTGTCGGGTGAGCAGTGGGCAGTGTCGGCGCGGCTACCCTGCTCCGGGACTGGGCGGCACACCACGCCATGTCTGTCGGGTGAGCAGTGGGCAGTGTCGGCGCGGCTACCCTGCTCCGGGACTGGGCGGCACACCACACCGTGTCTGTCGGGTGAGCAGTGGGCAGTGTCGGCGCGGCTACCCTGCTCCGGGACTGGGCGGCAGTGTCGGCGCGGCTACCCTGCTCCGGGACTGGGCGGCAGTGTCGGCGCGGCTACCCTGCTCCGGGACTGGGCGGCAGTGTCGGCGCGGCTACCCTGCTCCGGGACTGGGCGGCAGTGTCGGCGCGGCTACCCTGCTCCGGGACTGGGCGACAGTGTCGGCGCGGCTACCCTGCTCCGGGACTGGGCGGCGTCTGCACCGATTCAGCGCCGAATGTGGCGCGACGACCCGCTTGTCTATTCGACAGCTCAGTGATAGGCTTAGGCAGACATATTTAGCAGATTTAGGTGATAGGCAGGTAACACACTTGCTATATACGATGATGTTAATCCCTCCATAGTTATTTTGTACAGAATTTTCGGTTTCACCTCGCAGTTATGCCAGTCCGGCTAATTTCAAAATGTGTTATGGAGCGGGAAGTGATGATTATAATTAATCCCAGTGGGAAATGTCACCTCTGATGGGTTTACTCTGTCGAGGGGTCGTGCTGTGCGTTCTGGGTGTCGAGGGTTCGTGCTGTGCGTGCTGGGTGCCGAGGGATCGTGCTGTGTGTGCTGGGTGTCGAGGGTTCGTGCTGTGCGTTCTGGGTGTCGAGGGTTCGTGTTGTACGTGCTGGGTGCCGAGGGGTCGTGCTGTGCGTGCTGGGTGCCGAGGGGTCGTGCTGTACGTGCCGAGGGGTCGTGCTGTACGTGCCGAGGGGTCGTGCTGTACGTGCTGGGTGCCGAGGGGTCGTGCTGTGGGTGCTGGGTGCCGAGGGGTCGTGCTGTACGTGCTGGGTGCCGAGGGGTCGTGCTGTGCGTGCTGGGTGCCGAGGGGTCGTGCTGTACGTACTGGGTGCCGAGGGGTCGTGCTGTGCGTGCTGGGTGCCGGGTGACCTGACCCTGTGATATATCTGCCGACCCTCGCTGTACCTGGTGCCGACCCTCACTGTAGCTGGCGCCGACCCTCGCTGTACCTGGCGCCGACCCTCACTGTACCTGGCGCCGACCCTCGCTGTACCTGGCGCCGACCCTCACTGTAGCTGGCGCCGACCCTCGCTGTACCTGGCGCCGACCCTCACTGTACCTGGCGCCGACCCTCACTGTACCTGGCGCCGACCCTCGCTGTACCTGGCGCCGACTCACTGTAGCTGACGCCGACCCTCGCTGTACCTGGCGCCGACCCTCACTGTACCTGGCGCCGACCCTCGCTGTACCTGGCGCCGACTCACTGTAGCTGGCGCCGACCCTCGCTGTAGCTGACGCCGACCCTCACTGTAGCTGGCGCCGACCTTCACTGTACCTGGCGCCGACCCTCACTGTAGCTGGCGCCGACCCTCGCTGTAGCTGACGCCGACCCTTGTTGTACCTGGCGCCTCACTGTACCTGGCGCCGACCCTCACTGTAGCTGACGCCTTCCCTGCTACTCCTGTGTCAGGATGGCCGACCTGATGGAGCAGGGCGTCAAGTGTGTTCTGCTGACCAGCGGAACTCTGGCGCCCATCAGCACCTTCACCTCCGAACTGCAGGTACGCTTTCACGCACGACTATCTGTCAGTGGCAACCTGTCGGCGGTGACCGGATATTTGTTTGCGGGCGGTAACCTGAAGACGGATCTGACGACGCTAACCGTCGGCGATTACCTAGCATTTGTTTGTCGCTGATGACCTGTTGGCTGACCTGTCGGCGGTGACCTGTCGGATGACCCGACAGCTGCCGTCGGTTTAATGCCGCGGTGATCTAACGGCTGACCTGGCGGCGGTATGTCGGCGGTGATGACCTGTCGGATGATCTGACAGCTGCTGTCGGTTTAATGCCGCGGTGATCTGACGGCTGACCTGGCGGCGGTGACCTGTCGGATGACCCGACAGCTGTCGTCACCCTGCCACGGCCGTCCGTTTAATCCGATTGCGGCGCTGATGGCCGGGCAGTGCGGCGCTATTTGTGTTGGGGTGCCGACACTCGGCGGGAGGCGCGTGTGAAGTGTTTGTGTTGGCTGCCGAGTCGGCTGATCCCCCGCAACATGAACGGTTTACTGCCGCCACACACTTCAAACGAGGCCGAAAATACCCCGTGTGCAGCCGGTGGCGAACGAAGTATCTCTCTGTTTACCTTCACACGAAGCATCTCTCTGTTTACCTTCACACGAAGTATCTCTCTGTTTACCTTCACACGAAGCATCTCTCTGTTTACCTTCACACGAAGCATCTCTCTGTTTACCTTCACACGAAGCATCTCTCTGTTTACCTTCACAAGAAGCATCTCTGTTTACCTTCACGCGAAGCATCTTTCTGTTTACCTTCACACGAAGCATCTCTGTTTACCTTCACACGAAGCATCTCTCTGTTTACCTTCACACGAAGCATCTCTCTGTTTACCTTCACACGAAGCATCTCTCTGTTTACCTTCACACGAAGCATCTCTCTGTTTACCTTCACACGAATCATCTCTCTGTTTACCTTCACACGAAGCATCTCTCTGTTTACCTTCACACGAATCATCTCTCTGTTTACCTTCACACGAAGCATCTCTCTGTTTACCTTCACACGAAGCATCTCTCTGTTTACCTTCACACGAAGCATCTCTCTGTTTGCCTTCACACGAAGCATCTCTCTGTTTACCTTCACACGAAGCATCTCTCTGTTTACCTTCACACGAAGCATCTCTCTGTTTACCTTCACACGAAGCATCTCTCTGTTTACCTTCACACGAAGCATCTTTCTGTTTACCTTCACACGAAGCATCTCTCTGTTTACCTTCACACGAAGCATCTCTCTGTTTACCTTCACGCGAAGCATCTCTCTGTTTACCTTCACACGAAGCATCGCTCTGTTTACCTTCACACGAAGCATCTCCCTGTTTACCTTCACACGGAGCATCTCTCTGTTTACCTTCACACGAAGCATCTCTCTGTTTACCTTCACACGAATCATCTCTCTGTTTACCTTCACACGAAGCATCTC
Source organism: Chirona hameri (assembly GCA_036785665.1). Classification (NCBI taxonomy): domain Eukaryota; kingdom Metazoa; phylum Arthropoda; class Thecostraca; order Balanomorpha; family Balanidae; genus Chirona; species Chirona hameri. The sequence goes on along the minus strand of JAXIVJ010000311.1, from coordinate 27,450 downwards.
TCTGTTTACCTTCACACGAAGCATCTCTGTTTACCTTCACACGAAGCATCTCTCTGTTTACCTTCACACGAATCATCTCTGTTTACCTTCACACGAAGCATCTCTCTGTTTACCTTCACACGAAGCATCTCTCTGTTTACCTTCACACGAAGCATCTCTCTGTTTACCTTCACACGAAGCATCTCTCTGTTTACCTTCACACGAAACATCTCTCTGTTTACCTTCACACGAAGCATCTCTGTTTACCTTCACACGAAGCATCTCTCTGTTTACCTTCACACGAATCATCTCTCTGTTTACCTTAACGGTTAGTGCATCGTTAGTCGCAGCCACTCGGCCTTTTTGCACATCATTCGTCAACGAGTCGGGTACTCTATCTGAGAGCCTGTCCTTCCACTTCATTGTGCTACATGGTTCATGTTCGTTGATTCGCGGTATCGTTCACACGGTCTCGTATATCCGGTCTCGTATATCCGGTCTCGTATATCCGGTCTCGTATACCCGGTCTCGTATATCCGGTCTCGTATATCTGGTCTCGTGTACCCGGTCTCGTATATCCGGTCTCGTGTTCCCGGTCTCGTATATCCGGTCTCGTATATCCGTTCTCGTATACCCGGTCTCGTATATCCGGTCTCGTATATCCGGTCTCGTATACCTGGTCTCGTGTACCCGGTCTCGTATACCCGGTGTCGTGTACCCGGTCTCGTATATCCGGTCTCGTGTACCCGGTCTCGTATATCCGGTCTCGTATACCCGGTCTCGTGTACCCGGTCTCGTGTACCCTGTCTCGTATACCCGGTCTCGTATACCCGGTCTCGTGTATCCGGTCTCGTATACCCGGTCTCGTATACCCGGTCTCGTATACACGGTCTCGTGTACCCAGTCTCGTATATCCGGTCTCGTATATCCGGTCTCGTATAGTCTCGTATATCCGGTCTCGTATATCCGGTCTCGTATATCCGGTCTCGTATATCCGGTCTCGTATATCCGGTCTCGTATATCCAGTCTCGTATATCCGGTATCGTGTATCCGGTCTCGTATATCCGGTCTCGTGTACCTGGTCTCGTATATCCGGTCTCGTATATCCGGTCTCGTATATCCGGTCTCGTGTACCCGGTCTCGTATATCCGGTCTCGTGTACCCGGTCTCGTATACCCGGTCTCGTGTACCTGGTCTCGTGTACCTGGTCTCGTATATCCGGTTTCGTGTACCCGGTCTCGTGTACCCAGTCTCGTGTACCCGGTCTCGTGTACCCGGTCTCGTGTACCCGGTCTCGTATACCCGGTCTCGTATATCCGGTCTCGTATACCCGGTCTCGTATACCCGGTCTCGTATATCCGGTCTCGTATACCCGGTCTCGTATATCCGGTCTCGTATATCCGGTCTCGTGTATCCGGTCTCGTGTACCCGGTCTCGTATATCCGGTCTCGTGTATCCGGTCTCGTGTACCTGGTCTCGTGTACCCGGTCTCGTATATCCGGTTTCGTGTACCCGGTCTCGTGTACCCGGTCTCGTATATCCGGTCTCGTGTATCCGGTCTCGTGTACCTGGTCTCGTGTACCCGGTCTCGTGTACCCGGTCTCGTGTACCCGGTCTCGTATATCCGGTCTCGTGTACCCGGTCTCGTATATCCGGTTTCGTGTACCCGGTCTCGTGTACCCGGTCTCGTGTATCCGGTTTCGTGTACCCGGTCTCGTGTACCCGGTCTCGTATATCCTGTCTCGTGTATCCGGTCTCGTGTACCTGGTCTCGTGTACCCAGTCTCGTATATCCGGTTTCGTGTACTCGGTCTCGTGTACCCGGTCTCGTATATCCGGTCTCGTGTACCCGGTCTCGTGTACCCGGTCTCGTGTACCCGGTCTCATATATCCGGTCTCGTATATCTGGTCTCGTGTACCTGGTCTCGTGTACCCGGTCTCGTATATCCGGTTTCGTGTACCCGGTCTCGTGTACCCGGTTTCGTATATCCTGTCTCGTGTATCCGGTCTCGTGTACCTGGTCTCGTGTACCCAGTCTCGTATATCCGGTTTCGTGTACTCGGTCTCATGTACCCGGTCTCGTATATCCGGTCTCGTGTACCCGGTCTCGTGTACCCGGTCTCATATATCCGGTCTCGTATATCCGGTCTCGTGTACCCAGTCTCGTGTTCCCGGTCTCGTATATCCGGTCTCGTATATCCGGTCTCGTATATCCGGTCTCGTGTATCCGGTCTCGTGTACCCGGTCTCGTGTACCCGGTCTCGTATATCCGGTCTCGTATATCCGGTCTCGTATATCCGGTCTCGTGTACCTGGTCTCGTATACTCGGTCTCGTATACCCGGTCTCGTATATCCGGTCTCGTATATCCGTTCTTGTATATCCGGTCTCGTATGCCCGGTCTCGTATATCCGGTCTCGTATATTCGGTCTCGTATACCCGGTCTCGTATACCCGGTCTCGTGTATCCGGTCTCGTGTATCCGGTCTCGTATACCCGGTCTCGTATATCCGGTCTCGTGTATCCGGTCTCGTGTATCCGGTCTCGTATATCCGGTCTCGTATACCCGGTCTCGTGTACCCGGTCTCGTATATCCGGTCTCGTGTATCCGGTCTCGTGTATCCGGTCTCGTATACCCGGCCTCGTATATCCGGTCTCGTATACCCGGTCTCGTGTACCCGGTCTCGTGTACCCGGTCTCGTGTACCCTGTCTCGTATACCCGGTCTTGTATACCCGGTCTCGTGTATCCGGTCTCGTATACCCGGTCTCGTATACCCGGTCTCGTATACCCGGTCTCGTATATCCGGTCTCGTATATCCGGTCTCGTGTATCCGGTCTCGTGTACCCGGTCTCGTATATCCGGTCTCGTATACCCGGTCTCGTATATCCGGTCTCGTGTATCCGGTCTCGTATACCCGGTCTCGTATATCCGGTCTCGTATATCCGGTCTCGTATACCCGGTCTCGTGTACCCGGTCTCGTGTACCCGGTCTCGTATACCCGGTCTCGTGTATCCGGTCTCGTATACCCGGTCTCGTATACCCGGTCTCGTATATCCGGTCCGTGTATCCGGTCTCGTATACCCGGTCTCGTATATCCGGTCTCGTATACCCGGTCTCGTGTACCCGGTCTCGTGTATCCGGTCTCGTGTACCCGGTCTCGTATATCCGGTCTCGTATATCCGGTCTCGTATATCCGGTCTCGTATCCGGTCTCGTGTATCCGGTCTCGTATATCTGGTCTCGTATATCCGGTCTCGTATATCCGGTCTCGTATATCCGGTCTCGTATATCCGGTCTCGTGTATCTGGTCTCGTATACCCGGTCTCGTATATCGGGTCCCGGCCCCGGCAGGTTCCGTTCCCGGACAGCCTGGAGAACCCCACATAATCGGTCCGGACCAGGTGTGGGGTCTGACCAGGGACCAGGTGTGGGGTCTGACCGGTTCCCGGACCAGGTGTGGGGTCTGACCAGGGACCAGGTGTGGGGTCTGACCAGGGACCAGGTGTGGGGTCTGACCAGGGACCAGGTATGGGGTCTGACCAGGGACCAGGTGTGGGGTCTGACCTGTCCCCGGACCAGGCGTGGGGTCTGACCAGGGACCAGGTGTGGGGTCTGACCAGGGACCAGGTGTGGGGTCTGACCTGTCCCCGGACCAGGTGTGGGGTCTGACCAGGGACCAGGTGTGGGGTCTGACCTGTCCCCGGACCAGGCGTGGGGTCTGACCAGGGACCAGGTGTGGGGTCTGACCAGGGACCAGGTGTGGGGTCTGACCTGTCCCCGGACCAGGTGTGGGGTCTGACCAGGGACCAGGTGTGGGGTCTGACCTGTCCCCGGACCAGGCGTGGGGTCTGACCAGGGACCAGGTGTGGGGTCTGACCAGGGACCAGGTGTGGGGTCTGACCTGTCCCCGGACCAGGTGTGGGGTCTGACCAGGGACCAGGTGTGGGGTCTGACCTGTCCTCGGACCAGGTGTGGAGTCTGACCAGGGACCAGGTGTGGAGTCTGACCAGGGACCAGGTGTGGGGTCTGACCAGGGACCAGATGTGGGGTCTGACCAGGGACCAGGTGTGGGGTCTGACCTGTCCCCGGACCAGGTGTGGAGTCTGACCAGGGACCAGGTGTGGGGTCTGACCAGGGACCAGGTGTGGGGTCTGACCAGGGACCAGGTGTGGGGTCTGACCTGTCCCCGGACCAGGTGTGGAGTCTGACCAGGGACCAGGTGTGGGGTCTGACCAGGGACCAGGTGTGGGGTCTGACCTGTCCCCGGACCAGGTGTGGGGTCTGACCAGGGACCAGGTGTGGGGTCTGACCGGTCCCCGGATCAATTTGGGGTCTGACCAGGGACCAGGTGTGGGGTCTGACCAGGGACCAGGTGTGGGGTCTGACCAGGGACCAGGTGTGGGGTCTGACCGGGGACCAGGTGTGGGGTCTGACCAGGGACCAGGTGTGGGGTCTGACCGGTCCCCGGACCAGGTGTGGAGTCTGACCAGGGACCAGGTGTGGGGTCTGACCAGGGACCAGGTGTGGAGTCTGACCAGGGACCAGGTGTGGGGTCTGACCAGGGACCAGGTGTGGGGTCTGACCGGTCCCCGGACCAGGTGTGGAGTCTGACCAGGGACCAGGTGTGGGGTCTGACCAGGGACCAGGTGTGGGGTCTGACCAGGGACCAGGTGTGGGGTCTGACCGGTCCCCGGACCAGGCGTGGGGTCTGACCAGGGACCAGGTGTGGGGTCTGACCTGTCCCCGGACCAGGTGTGGGGTCTGACCAGGGACCAGGTGTGGGGTCTGACCAGGGACCAGGTGTGGGGTCTGACCTGTCCCCGGACCAGGTGTGGGGTCTGACCAGGGACCAGGTGTGGGGTCTGACCGGTCCCCGGACCAGGTGTGGGGTCTGACCAGGGACCAGGTGTGGAGTCTGACCAGGGACCAGGTGTGGGGTCTGACCAGGGACCAGGTGTGGGGTCTGACGGGTCCCCGGACCAGGTGTGGGGTCTGACCAGGGACCAGGTGTGGGGTCTGACCAGGGACCAGGTGTGGGGTCTGACCGGTCCCCGGACCAGGTGTGGGGTCTGACCAGGGACCAGGTGTGGGGTCTGACCAGGGACCAGGTGTGGGGTCTGACCGGTCCCCGGACCAGGCGTGGGGTCTGACCAGGGACCAGGTGTGGGGTCTGACCTGTCCCCGGACCAGGTGTGGGGTCTGACCAGGGACCAGGTGTGGGGTCTGACCTGTCCCCGGACCAGGTGTAGGGTCTGACCAGGGACCAGGTCTGGGGTCTGACCAGGGACCAGGTGTGGGGTCTGACCGGTCCCCGGACCAGGTGTGGGGTCTGACCAGGGACCAGGTGTGGGGTCTGACCAGGGACCAGGTGTGGGGTCTGACCTGTCCCCGGACCAGGTGTGGGGTCTGACCAGGGACCAGGTGTGGGGTCTGACCGGTCCCCGGACCAGGTGTGGGGTCTGACCAGGGACCAGGTGTGGGGTCTGACCAGGGACCAGGTGTGGGGTCTGACCAGGGACCAGGTGTGGGGTCTGACCAGGGACCAGGTGTGGGGTCTGACCTGTCCCCGGACCAGGTGTGGGGTCTGACCAGGTACCAGGTGTGGGGTCTGACCAGGGACCAGGTGTGGGGTCTGACCAGGGACCAGGTGTGGGGTCTGACCGGTCCCCGGACCAGGCGTGGGGTCTGACCAGGGACCAGGTGTGGGGTCTGACCAGGGACCAGGTGTGGGGTCTGACCGGTCCCCGGACCAGGTGTGGAGTCTGACCAGGGACCAGGTGTGGGGTCTGACCAGGGACCAGGTGTGGGGTCTGACCAGGGACCAGGTGTGGGGTCTGACCAGGGACCAGGTGTGGGGTCTGACCAGGGACCAGGTGTGGGGTCTGACCAGGGACCAGGTGTGGGGTCTGACCAGTCCCCGGACCAGGTGTGGAGTCTGACCAGGGACCAGGTGTGGGGTCTGACCAGGGACCAGGTGTGGGGTCTGACCAGGGACCAGGTGTGGGGTCTGACCAGGGACCAGGTGTGGGGTCTGACCAGGGACCAGGTGTGGGGTCTGACCTGTCCCCGGACCAGGTGTGGGGTCTGACCAGGGACCAGGTGTGGGGTCTGACCAGGGACCAGGTGTGGGGTCTGACCAGGTACCAGGTGTGGGGTCTGACCAGGGACCAGGTGTGGGGCTGACCAGGGACCAGGTGTGGGGTCTGACCAGGGACCAGGTGTGGGGTCTGACCGGTCCCCGGACCAGGTGTGGGGTCTGACCAGGGACCAGGTGTGGGGTCTGACCAGGGACCAGGTGTGGGGTCTGACCAGGGACCAGGTGTGGGGTCTGACCGGTCCCCGGACCAGGCGTGGGGTCTGACCAGGGACCAGGTGTGGGGTCTGACCAGGGACCAGGTGTGGGGTCTGACCGGTCCCCGGACCAGGTGTGGAGTCTGACCAGGGACCAGGTGTGGGGTCTGACCAGGGACCAGGTGTGGGGTCTGACCAGGGACCAGGTGTGGGGTCTGACCAGGGACCAGGTGTGGGGTCTGACCAGGGACCAGGTGTGGGGTCTGACCAGGGATCAGGTGTGGGGTCTGACCAGGGACCAGGTGTGAGGTCTGACCAGGGACCAGGTGTGGGGTCTGACCGGTCCCCGGACCAGGTGTGGGGCCTGACCAGGGACCAGGTGTGGGGTCTGACCAGGGACCAGGTGTGGGGTCTGACCGGTCCCCGGACCAGGTGTGGGGTCTGACCAGGGACCAGGTGTGGGGTCTGACCAGGGACCAGGTGTGGGGTCTGACCAGGGACCAGGTGTGGGGTCTGACCAGGGACCAGGTGTGGGGTCTGACCAGGGACCAGGTGTGGGGTCTGACCAGGGACCAGGTGTGGGGTCTGACCAGGGACCAGGTGTGGGGTCTGACCAGGGACCAGGTGTGGGGTCTGACCAGGGACCAGGTGTGGGGTCTGACCAGGGACCAGGTGTGGGGTCTGACCAGGGACCAGGTGTGGGGTCTGACCTGTCCCCGGACCAGGTGTGGGGTCTGACCAGGTACCAGGTGTGGGGTCTGACCAGGGACCAGGTGTGGGGTCTGACCAGGGACCAGGTGTGGGGTCTGACCTGTCCCCGGACCAGGTGTGGGGTCTGACCAGGTACCAGGTGTGGGGTCTGACCAGGGACCAGGTGTGGGGTCTGACCAGGGACCAGGTGTGGGGTCTGACCTGTCCCCGGACCAGGTGTGGGGTCTGACCGGTCCCCGGACCAGGTGTGGGGTCTGACCAGGGACCAGGTGTGGGGTCTGACCAGGGACCAGGTGTGGGGTCTGACCAGGGACCAGGTGTGGGGTCTGACCAGGGACCAGGTGTGGGGGTCTGCCTAGGGACCAGGTGTGGGGTCTGACCAGGGACCAGGTGTGGGGTCTGACCAGGGACCAGGTGTGGGGGTCTGCCTAGGGACCAGGTGTGGGGTCTGACCGGTCCCCGGACCAGGTGTGGGTCTGACCAGGGACCAGGTGTGGGGTCTGACCAGGGACCAGGTGTGGGGTCTGACCAGGGACCAGGTGTGGGGGTCTGCCTAGGGACCAGGTGTGGGGTCTGACCGGTCCCCGGACCAGGTGTGGGTCTGACCAGGGACCAGGTGTGGGGTCTGACCAGGGACCAGGTGTGGGGTCTGACCAGGGACCAGGTGTGGGGGTCTGCCTAGGGACCAGGTGTGGGGTCTGACCAGGGACCAGGTGTGGGGTCTGACCAGGGACCAGGTGTGGGGTCTGACCAGGGACCAGGCGTGGGGTCTGACCAGGGACCAGGTGTGGGGTCTGACCTGTCCCCGGACCAGGTGTGGGGTCTGACCAGGGACCAGGTGTGGGGTCTGACCAGGGACCAGGTGTGGGGTCTGACCAGGGACCAGGTGTGGGGTCTGACCGGTCCCCGGACCAGGTGTGGGGTCTGACCAGGGACCAGGTGTGGGGTCTGACCAGGGACCAGGTGTGGGGTCTGACCAGGGACCAGGTGTGGGTTCTGACCGGTCCCCGGACCAGGTGTGGGGTCTGACCAGGGACCAGGTGTGGGGTCTGACCTGTCCCCGGACCAGGTGTGGGGGTCTGACCAGGGACCAGGTGTGGGGTCTGACCGGTCCCCGGACCAGGGTGGGGTCTGACCGGTCCCTCCCCCCGGCAGGTACCGTTCCCGGTCAGCTTGGAGAACCCGCACATCATCGGGCCGGACCAGGTGTGGGTGGGCTGTGTCAGCCGCGGCCCGGACGGCACGCCCCTCTGCTCCAGCTACCAGAACCGCTCCAACGAGCGCTACCTCAGCTCGCTGGGTCAGACGATCGTCAACCTGGGTCGACTCGTGCCGGACGGCCTGCTGGTGTTTTTCCCCTCGTACTCGATGCTGCGCGTCTGCCACGAGGCCTGGCAGTTGAACGGAATATGGGGTCGCATCGCCGGCAACAAGGTCAGTCACCAACAGCTCAAGTCCGTCACAGACACTAGGGGCTGAGGTCTGCCGGGGGCTGAAGGTTGCCGGGGGCTGAGGTCAGCCGGGCGCTGAGGGTTACCGGGGGCTGAGGGTTGCCGGGGGCTGAGGTCAGCCGGGGACTGAGGTCTGCCGGGTGCTGAGGGTTGCCGGGGGATGAGGTTTGCCGGGGGCTGAGGTCTGCCGGGGGCTGAGGTCTGCCGGGGCTGAGGTTTGTCGGGGGCTGAGGTCTGCCGGGGGCTGAGGTTTGCCGGGGGCTGAGGTCAGCCGGGGGATGAGGGTTGCCGGGGGATGAGGTTTGCCGGGGGCTGAGGTTTGCCGGGGGCTGAGGTCTGCCGGGGGGCTGAGGTTTGCCGGGGGCTGAGGTTTGCCGGGGATGAGGTCTGCCGGGGCTGAGGTCTGCCGGGGGCTGAGGTCTGCCGGGGGCTGAGGGTTGCCGGGGGCGGAGGGTTGCCGGGGGCTGAGGTTTGTCGGGGCTGAGGTCAGCCGGGGGCTGAGGTCAGCCGGGGGCTGAGGTCTGCCGGGGGCTGAGGTCAGCGGGTGGCTGAGGTCTGCCGGGGGCTGAGGTTTGCCGGGGGCTGAGGTCAGCGGGGGGCTGAGGTCAGCGGGGGGCTGAGGTCAGCGGGGGGCTGAGGTCTGCCTGGGGCTGAGGGTTGCCGGGGGCTGAGGTTTGTCGGGGGCTGAGGTTTGTCGGGGGCTGAGGTTTGTCGGGGGCTGAGGTTTGCCGGGGGCTGAGGTTTGCCGGGGGCTGAGATCTGCCGGGGGATGAGGTCAGCCGGGGGCTGAGGTCAGCCGGGGGCTGAAATCTGCCGGGGGCTGAGGTTTGCCGGGGGCTGAGGTCTGCCGGGGGATGAGGTCTGCCGGGGCTGAGGTCTGCCGGGGGCTGAGGTCTGCCGGGGGCTGAGGGTTGCCGGGGGCGGAGGGTTGCCGGGGGCTGAGGTTTGTCGGGGCTGAGGTCAGCCGGGGGCTGAGGTCTGCCGGGGCTGAGGTCAGCGGGTGGCTGAGGTCTGTCGGGGGCTGAGGTTTGCCGGGGGCTGAGGTCAGCGGGGGGCTGAGGTCTGCCTGGGGCTGAGGGTTGCCGGGGGCTGAGGGTTGCCGGGGGCTTAGGTCTGCCGGGGGCTGAGGTCTGCCGGGGGCTGAGGTCTGCCGGGGGCTGAGGTCTGCCGGGGCTGAGGTTTGCCGGGGCTGAGGTTTGCCGGGGGCTGAGGGTTGCCGGGGGCTGAGGTTTGCCGGGGGCTGAGGTCTGCCGGGGGCTGAGGGTTGCCGGGGGCTGAGGGTTGCCGGGGGCTGAGGGTTGCCGGGGGCTGAGGTTTGCCGGATGCTGAGGTTTGCCGGGGGCTGAGGTTTGCCGGGGGTTGAGGGTTGCCGGGGGTTGAGGGTTGCCGGGGGCTGAGGTTTGCCGGGGGCTGAGGTTTGCCGGGGGCTGAGGTTTGCCGGGGGCTGAGGTCTGCCGGGGGCTGAGGTTTGCCGGGGCTGAGGTTTGCCGGGGGTTGAGGTCTGCCGGGGGCTGATGTCTGCCGGGGGCTGAAGTCTGCCGGGGGCTGAGGTTTGTCGGGGGCTGAGGTCTGCCGGGGGCTGAGGTTTGCCGTGGGCTGAGGTTTGCCGTGGGCTGAAGTTTGCCGGGGGCTGAAGTCTGCCGGGGGCTGAGGTTTGCCGGGGCTGATGTTTGCCGGGGGCTGAGGTTTGCCAGGGGCTGAGGGTTGCCGGGGGCTGAGGTTTGCCGGGGGCTGAGGTCTGACGGGGGCTGAGATCTGACGGGGCTGAAGTTTGCCGGGGGCTGAGGTTTGCCAGGGGCTGGGGGTTGCCGGGGGCTGATGTCTGCCGGGGGCTGAGGTCTGCCGGGGGGCTGAGGTTTGCCGGGGGCTGAGGTCTGCCGGGGGCTTAGGTTTGCCGGGGGCTGAGATCTGCCGGGAAGGGGGGCTGAGGTTTGCCGGGGGCTGAGGTCTGCCGGGGGCTGAGGTTTGCTGGGGCTGAGGTTTGCCGGGGGCTGAGGTTTGCCAGGGGCTGAGGGTTGACAGGGGCTGAGGGTTGCCGGGGGCTGAGGTCTGCCGGGGGCTGAGGTCTGCCGGGGCTGAGGTCTGCCGGGGGCTGAGGTCTGGCGGGGCTAAGGTTTGCCGGGGGCTAAGGTTTGCCAGGGGCTGAGGGTTGCCGGGGCTGAGGTCTGCCGGGGGATGAGGTCTGCCGAGGGGGCTGAGGTCTGCCGGGTGGCTGAAGTTTGCCGGGGGGCTGAGGTTTGCCGGGGGCTGAGGTTTGCCGGGGGCTGAGGTTTGCCGGGGGCTGAGGTCTGCCGGGGGCTGAGGTCTGCCGGGGGCTGAGGTCTGCCGGGGGCTGAGGTTTGCCGGGGCTGAGGTTTGCCGGGGCTGAGGTTTGCCGGGGGCTGAGGTTTGCCGGGGGCTGAGGTTTGCCGGGGGCTGAGGTCTGCCGGGGGCTGAGGTCTGCCGGGGGCTGAGGTCTGCCGGGGGCTGAGGTCTGCCGGGGGGCTGAAGTTTGCCGGGGGGCTGAGGTTTGCCGGGGGCTGAGGTTTGCCGGGGGCTGAGGTTTGCCGGGGGCTGAGGTCTGCCGGGGGCTGAGGTTTGCCGGGGGCTGAGAGTTGCCGGGGCTGGAGTTTGCCGGGGGCTGAGGGTTGCCGGGGGCTGAGGTTTGCCGGGGCTGAGGTTTGCCGGGACTGAGGTTTGCCGGGGGCTGAGGTTGGTTGGGGCTGAGGTTTGCCGGGTGCTGAGGTCTTCCGGGGGGGGGGGCTGATGGTTGCCTTGGTTGCCGGGGGCTGAGGTCTGCCGGGGGCTGAGGTTCGTCGGGGGCTGATGTTTGCCGGGGCTGATGTTTGCTGGGGGCTGAGGTTTGCCAGGGGCTGAGGGTTGCCAGGGGCTGAGGTGTGCCGGGGGCTGAGGTCTGCCGGTGGCTGAGGTTTTCCGGAGCTGAGGTCTGTCGGGGGATGAGGTCTGCCGGGGGGCTGAGGTTTGCCGGGGGGGGGGCTGAGGTTTGCCGGGGGCTGAGGTCTGCCGGGGGGGGGGGGGGGCTTAGGTTTGCCGGGGGCTTAGGTCTACCGGGGGGCTGAGGTTTGCCGGGGGCTGAGGTCTGCCGGGGGCTTAGGTTTGCCGGGGGCTGAGGTCTGCGGGGGGGGGGGCTGAGGTTTTCCGGGGGCTGAGGTCTGCCGGGGGGCTGAGGTTTGCCGGGGGCTGAGGTTGAGGTCTGCCGGAGAGCTTAGGTTTGCCGGGGGCTGAGGTCTGCTGGGGGGCTGAGGTTTGCCGGGGGCTGAGGTTTGCCGGGGGCTGAGGTCTGCCGGGGGCTGAGGTTTTCCGGGGGGCTGAGGTTTGCCGGGGGCTGAGAGTTGCCGGGGGCTTAGGTTTGCCGGGGGCTGAGGTTTGCCGGGGGCTGAGGTCTGCCGGGGGATGAGATTTGTCGGGGGCTGATGTTTGTCGGGGGCTGAGGTTTGCTGGGGCTGAGGTTTGCCGGGGGCTGAGGTCTGCCGGGGGCTGAGGTTTGACGGGGGCTGAGGGTTGCCGGGGCTGAGGGTTGCCGGGGGCTGAGGTTTGCCGGGGGATGAGGTTTGCCGGGGACTGAGGTTTGCCGGGGGGGGGGGGCTGAGGTTTGCCGGTGGCTGAGGGTTGCCGGGGGCTGAGGTCTGCCGGGGGCCGAGGTCTGCCGGGGGCTGAGGTCTGCCGGGGGTGAGGTCTGCCGTGGGCTGAGGTCTGCCGGGGGCTGAGGTTTGCCGGGGGCTGAGGTCTGCCGGGGGCTGTGGTCTGCCGGGGGCCGGGGGCTGAGGTCTGCCGGGGGCTGAGGTTTGCCGGGGGCTGAGGTTTGCCGGGGGCTGAGGTCTGCCGGGGGCTGAGGCTTGCCGGGGACCGAGGTCTGCCGGGGGCTGAGGTCTGCCGGGGGCTGAGGTTTGTCGCGGGCTGAGGTTTGTCGCGGGCTGAGGTTTGCCGGGGGCTGAGGTTTGCCGGGGGCTGAGGTCTGCCGGGGCTGAGGTTTGCCGGGGGCTGAGGTCTGTCGGGGGCTGAGGTTTGCCGGGGGCTGAGGTTTGCCGGGGGCTGAGATCTGCCGGGGGCTGAGGTTTGCCGGGGGCTGAGGTTTGCCGGGGGCTGAAATCTGCCGGGGGCTGAGGTTTGCCGGGGGCTGAGATCTGCCGGGGGCTGAGGTTTGCCGGGGGCTGAGAGTTGCCGGGGGCTGGAGTTTGCCGGGGGCTGAGGGTTGCCGGGGGCTGAGGTTTGTCGGGGCTGAGGTTTGCCGGGGGCTGAGGTTTGCCGGCTGCCGGAGAACTCCGATGGAATGGCGTCAATGTGGCCAAAGCTGTATTTGTATCGGATGTTATGACATAAATATAATGGACCGCTGCGACTTTACCAAAGCCTCACATTATTGCATTGCATGCCTCGTAAAATCGCTCTGCACATTGCACATTGCTCTAGCTAAAATACAGTCGTTAAATCAGATTTTGTTCGTTGAAGTCTGTGTGTCTGAAAGGGTGTGAATGTTATGTTTGCGGTGCTTTGAGTTGCTAGATATTATTACCGCTACAACAGAGGTTCTGGAGACGGGCGGTGATGCGGTTTTTGTCCGTTACAGTCGGTGTTTGTCCGTCACAGTCGGCGTTTGTCCGTTACAGTCGGCGTTTGTCCGTTACAGTCGGTGTTTGTCCGTTACAGTCGGTGTTTGTCCGTCACAGTCGGTGTTTGTCCGTTACAGTCGGTGTTTGTCCGTCACAGTCGGTGTTTGTCCGTTACAGTCGGCGTTTGTCCGTTACAGTCGGTGTTTGTCCGTCACAGTCGGTGTTTGTCCGCTACAGTCGGTGTTTGTCCGTTACAGTCGGTGTTTGTGGAGACGGGCGGGAATGAGGTGTTTGTCCGTCACAGTCGGTGTTTGTCCGTTACAGTCGGTGTTTGTGGAAACGGGCGGGAAGGAGGTGTTTGTCCGTCACAGTCGGTGTTTGGGAGGTGTTTGTCCGTCACAGTCGGTGTTTGTCCGTTACAGTCGGTGTTTGTCCGTTACAGTCGGTGTTTGTCCGTTACAGTCGGTATTTGTCCGTCACAGTTGGTGTTTGTCCGTTACAGTCGGTGTTTGTGGAGACGGGCGGGAAGGAGGTGTTTGTCCGTCACAGTCGGCGTTTGTCCGTCACAGTCGGTGTTTGTCCGTTACAATCGGTGTTTGTCCGTTACAGTCGGTGTTTGTGGAGACGGGCGGGAAGGAGGTGTTTGTCCGTCACAGTCGGTGTTTGTCCGTTACAGCCGGTGTTTGTCCGTTACAGTCTGTGTTTGTGGAGACGGGCGGGAAAGAGGTGTTTGTCCGTCACAGTCGGTGTTTGTCCGTCACAGTCGGTGTTTGGCCGTTACAGTCGGTGTTTGGCCGTCACAGTCGGTGTTTGTGGAGACGGGCGGGAAGGAGGTGTTTGTCCGTTACAGTCGGTGTTTGTCCGTCACAGTCGGTGTTTGTCCGTTACAGTCGGTGTTTGTCCGTCACAGTCGGTGTTTGTCCGTTACAGTCGGTGTTTGGCCGTCACAGTCGGTGTTTGTCCGTTACAGTCGGTGTTTGTCCGTTACAGTCGGTTTGTGTCCGTTACAGTCGGCGTTTGTCCGTTACAGTCGGTGTTTGTCTTCTACAGTCGGTGTTTGTCCGTCACAGTCGGTGTTTGTCCGTTACAGTCGGTGTTTGTCCGTCACAGTCGGTGTTTGTCCGTTACAGTCGGTGTTTGTCCGTCACAGTCGGTTTTTGTCCGTCACAGTCGGTTTTTGTCCGTTCCAGTCGGTGTTTGTCCGTTACAGTCGGTGTTTGTGGAGACGGGCGGGAAGGAGGTGTTTGTCCGTCACAGTCGTTGTTTGTCCGTTACAGTCGGTGTTTGTGGAGACGGGCGGAAGGAGGTGTTTGTCCGTCACAGTCGGTGTTTGTCCGTCACAGTTGGTGTTTGTCCGTTACAGTCGGTGTTTGTGGGGACGGGCGGGAAGGAGGTGTTTGTCCGTCACAGTCTGTGTTTGTCCGTTACAGTCGGTGTTTGTCCGTTACAGTCGGTGTTTGTGGAGACGGGCGGGAAGGAGGTGTTTGTCCGTCACAGTCGTTGTTTGTCCGTTACAGTCGGTGTTTGTGGAGACGGGCGGGAAGGAGGTGTTTGTCCGTCACAGTCTGTGTGTGTCCGTTACAGTCGGTGTTTGTCCGTTACAGTCGGTGTTTGTGGAGACTGGCGGGAAGGAGGTGTTTGCGCAGAATATGACCGACTACTACAGCCGGATCGTCACGCCGACGGAGGGCACGCGCGGCTCCTGCTTCATGGCGGTGTGCCGCGGCAAGGTCTCCGAGGGACTCGACTTCTCCGACAGGTGAGCATCTCACCCAGCTCACCGGGGTCGACTTCTCAGACAGGTGAGCATCTCACCCAGCTCTCCGAGGGACTCGACTTCTCCGACAGGTGAGCATCTCACCCAGCTCACCGGGGTCGACTTCTCAGACAGGTGAGTATCTCACCCAGCTCACCGGGGTCGACTTCTCCGACAGGTGAGTATCTCACCCAGCTCACCGGGGTCGACTTCTCCGACAGGTGAGTATCTCACCCAGCTCACCGGGGTCGACTTCTCCGACAGGTGAGCATCTCACCCAGCTCACCGGGGTCGACTTCTCAGACAGGTGAGCATCTCACCCAGCTCACCGGGGTCGACTTCTCCGACAGGTGAGTATCTCACCCAGCTCACCGGGGTCGACTTCTCCGACAGGTGAGCATCTCACCCAGCTCACCGGGGTCGACTTCTCAGACAGGTGAGCATCTCACCCAGCTCACCGGGGTCGACTTCTCCGACAGGTGAGTATCTCACCCAGCTCACCGGGGTCGACTTCTCCGACAGGTGAGCATCTCACCCCAGCTCACCGGGGTCGACTTCTCCGACAGGTGAGCATCTCACCCAGCTCTCCGAGGGACTCGACTTCTCAGACAGGTGAGCATCTCACCCACCTCACCGGGGTCGACTTCTCCGACAGGTGAGTATCTCACCCAGCTCACCGGGGTCGACTTCTCCGACAGGTGAGCATCTCACCCAGCTCACCGGGGTCGACTTCTCCGACAGGTGAGCATCTCACCCAGCTCACCGGGGTCGACTTCTCCGACAGGTGAGCATCTCACCCAGCTCACCGGGGTCGACTTCTCAGACAGGTGAGTATCTCACCCAGCTCACCGGGGTCGACTTCTCCGACAGGTGAGCATCTCACCCAGCTCACCGGGGTCGACTTCTCCGACAGGTGAGTATCTCACCCAGCTCACCGGGGTCGACTTTTCAGACAGGTGAGCATCTCCCCCAGCTCACCGGGGTCGACTTCTCAGACAGGTGAGCATCTCACCCAGCTCACCGAGGTCGACTTTTCAGACAGGTGAGTATCTCACCCAGCTCACCGGGGTCGACTTCTCAGACAGGTGAGCATCTCACCCAGCTCACCAGGGTCCACTCGCCGCTAAACCTGGGCTGTGCTCATTTTTTCTTCTGCATGAGGCGTTTTGTGATGTCTGGGTTTGTTTGCTGGTGGTCGAAGGTAGCCTTCCTTCAGTATTTCCATTGCAGTCTTTTTGTGTTGTCATTCTCAATCACCTTTGTCGTTTTTGAAACTGTGTAAGCTCTGAAGGACGTTAAAGGCACTGTCCCACCTTCCCAAAAGTTGTCAAATGTACGCCGCTTGTGGTGCACAATATGAAGTAATTGCTGCCAAACACGATTATGACATTTGTTTCTCGCAAACAGTGCTCAATTTAATACAAAGTTAAGTTTTAATATTTGGGTTGATGACGTCATATTGAGCTCTAGAGAGCTACACGTAAATCCTTTACGCTGCCAAAGTATGGGCACAATTATTTCGGGACAATTCTGGCGCTTTGAATATAAAGCAAACCAACTACCAAACCATTGAAACGTAGCAATATCTCCAAGGTTCACCTTAAAACAAGTCGGCTATGATTACCAGTTGGGTAAAGAGAGACGACGCTGTCGGTTTAGAGACCCTATTCAAATGCACTTGGGCCTTATTTTTACAGATGTCAAAATCAAACACGAATATCTTTTTGATTAGATCATTGTGGTTGTTTTAACTGCTACCATACTTAATTTCAATGCCAAGCCATCAAAATGGCTATCTCAACTCAAATATAATGTTAAGATGGGATAGTCCCTTTAAGTAGCGTTTTTTTTCTCACTGCAACTGATCTGCCGTCACCCTCACTTCAACAGGTTAGTCAGTGAAGTGACTGTCGTCGTCTGACCTATGACCTGCCATCGCCTGTCCCGCCGCAGTGAAGTGACTGCCGTCGTCTGACCTATGACCTGCCATCGCCTGTCCCGCCGCAGTGAAGTGACTGCCGTCGTCTGACCTATGACCTGCCATCGCCTGTGCCGCCGCAGGAACGGCCGGGCGGTGATCATCACGGGCCTGCCCTACCCTCCTCTGAAGGACCCGCGGGTGGTGCTGAAGCGGCAGTACCTGGATGAGGTCCGCAGGGGGTCGGCCGGCGCCGGCTCGGCCCAGTCGCTGTCCGGTCAGGACTGGTACCGTCTGGAGGGCGTCCCGCGCCGTCAACCAGGCCGTGGGCCGCGTCATCCGACACCGGAGAGACTACGGCGCCGTCATCCTGTGCGACTCGCGTTTCGGCGACCCTGGCTTCTCCGGCCAGCTGTCCGCCTGGGTTCGGCCCTTCCTGCGCGTCCACCCCAGCTTCGGCACCGTGGTGCGCGAGCTCACTCAGTTCTTCAGGTCCTGCCAGGAGAAGGTGAGTGGCACAGGGGGCGGCGTGGAGATGGGAAAGTGGGAAGCAAGGTGGCTGCAGGTTCTTTTTCATACGCAACCCCAAAGCTGAGTATTTTTCATGACTGTGATTATGTGTTTTTATATACGAAGTAATTGGGCGCCATGTGACCTTCGTTGTCGGAGCGCCCCTAAACCCCAATAAAAAAAATATATATACGAAGTAAATATGGAATGTACGAGTTGTGTCGCCTGACTTGGTGCTTGTGCGTTGCGTTAGCTGCTAGTATGTGCAGACGATTGATGTGTGATTGTTGATTCGCTATGTTAACTGTAGGATGAGGATATACGCCCTGTGATGGTTGTGAAGGCTTGTGGCTTCAACTGGGCGGGTGTAAGCGCGTCGCCGGCGCGGAGCGGGGAGCTCGGAGGGGAGGGGGAAGAGTCTGCCGTCCTGTCAGCTGCATAGTGGCCTCCCCTCCCCTGAGAAGTGCTCGCGCCCATTGCTGGGCATTTTCAGCCTCCGCGTGCGGCTCTCGTGCCTTTGTTTGTACTTTTGTTGTTACTTTTATTTCGTGATGCGTTTTGTTACCTTGTTTATGAGAAGATATTGTCCGTAATATGTGATCGACATTGCAGTATGTTCTATTCGCTCGCATCGGTTTTTTGTTCATCAATTTACTGTGTTTAAATATTGTTTGTGTTTAAGTCCAAAAAGTCCAACATTTCCCAAATGTCGAAAAAGTCGAAAAAAGTATAAGGGAAAAAAAGTAAAAAAATCAAAAGAAGTCCAAAAAGTCCATAAAGGCAAAATGTCCAAAAATTCCAAAAAGTAAAAAAAAGGCAAAACAAAAAAGTAAAAAGTCAGTCAAAAGGTTGGAAAAAAATATAAACCCCCGAAAGTTTATTAAAACCAACCTTCGTTCTGCGGCGCCCTCAAAATGCGCCGCCCGTCCATATGGAATGTATGAACGTGAGTTAACTTACACAGCCGCAGGCCGTTGTCATCCCAATACCTATAAGCTGTTCAAATAAATGCCCCCAGTGACGTCACCAGGGCATTACTTTTTGGATCCCTGTGAGTTTCCTTGTCATTAATATGAGACTTAATATTACTGTCTAACATACATTGTATGTCACTTGCGAAGTAGTGTTTCATATATTTAGCTTGCTATGCCGGATATAAGTATGCCCTCGGTGACGTCGTGGCAGATTTTGCGCTGCAGGGACGGTTCTACCTTATATTTATCACCTTGACACAGCCGTAGGATCATTTCGTGTGACACTAGGGCAATGTCGTAACATTTTCGTCCAGTATGCAGTGCATCAGATGATGTATGTGGCTATCCTGAACATTTGGGCACGTTTTTGTAATCTTCATTTACTGCTGTACGTATTGAGGTTATGTAGCGAAGCCATATTTCATGTCGGCATTCTTTGCTAAAAATGATTCTCCAAAAACCGGAACAGTTCGAAACGGGGATAGTATTGTTGCTTGAGTATGCTCACCGGGCGTACCTGCTGCATCTCTGGCAGACCGACTCTGTGCCTGATGTTGTCTCACGTGACTGCGCTGGTTTTCAGTACCCGTGCGCCAGCCAGCCGGCCGTGACGGCGACTGACCGGCCGGCCGGCCCCGCCACTCACGCCACGTTCGCGTTCGCTCCGTCCCGGCTGACGGCGGCGCGGCCGGACTCGGGCGGCGGGCGCGGGTCCGGTCCGGACCCGGTGAACCCCGCCTCGCTGGTCCAGCTGTACAGCGGGGGCGGCGGGTCCCGGGACAGGACGACCTCCAAGACAGCGGCCGGCGGTGTCGGCGTCGGACTGCTGGATCAGATGAACCAGTGGAGCGGCGCGGCGGCGGCGGCGGCGGCGGCAGGGACGGAGCCGGCCGCCGCCGGCAGGACGGAGCGGCTCGGTCAGCAGGCCGCCCCCGCCCCCCGCCCCCGCCCGCGCCAGACAGACGTCCAAGTTTAAGCTGTCGCACAACCCGGCGGCGCTGGTGCTGGGGGGCAGCCGGGTACCGGACAGTACGGCCGTGATGGCGAGCGACCCCCCGCCGCGGCCACCGGGGGCTGGCGATGCCGGCGATCCGCCTCCGCCCGGGGGCTGGAGGTGCCGGCGACCCGCTCCCACCGCCAGTCAAGGTCAGCAGGAGCGGCGGCATCGCAGACGCCACAGCCGTCGCCACCTCGCCCGCGGACACTGCCGAGTCCACCGCAGCCACGGCAGCCACGGCCGCCCCGCAGAAAGAGGCCAAGAAGAAAAGCAAAATTGCCGACTATATTATCGGGGTACGTTTTCACGCGTCATTCTTATCGGTAGTTCATATTTAATTGTGAGGCCTACGTACTATATCACACTCGTTTTTGTTTGTGCGTGTGCGTGTGCGTGTGCGTGTGCGTGTGCGTGCGCGTGCGCGTGCGCGTGCGCGTGCGCGTGCGCGTGCGCGTGCGCGTGCGCGTGCGCGTGCGCGTGCGTGTGCGCGTTACTTGTGCGTGTGCGTGTCGTGTGCGTGTGCGTGTGCGTGTGCGTGTGCGTGTGCGTGTGCGTGTGCGTGTGCGTGTGCGTGTGCGTGTGCGTGTGCGTGTGCGCGCGCGCGTTTCGCGTCAGACGTTTCATTTGTTCGAATGCATGGGTGAAACGTTGCCTTTGGGATGTGTAAACAGAAGGGTGTCTGGTGGATCGGTAACCCAGTTGGAGCGGTTCGCTGCCATGCCGATGTTCTGGGGCTTGTCATTTTAATGAGCCAATGCCATGCGCGCTGACCGGTCTGCATTGTTGAATCACGTTGGTGGGAGTCGACATCTGCGCGCTGACCGGTCTGCATTGTTGAATCACGTTGGTGGGAGTCGATATCTGCGCGCTGACCAGTCTGCATTGTTGAATCACGTTGGTGGGAGTCGACATCTGCGCGCTGACCGGTCTGCATTGTTGAATCACGTTGGTGGGAGTCGACATCTGCGCGCTGACCGGTCTGCATTGTTGAATCACGTTGGTGGGAGTCGATATCTGCGCGCTGACCGGTCTGCATTGTTGAATCACGTTGGTGGGAGTCGATATCTGCGCGCTGACCGGTCTGCATTGTTGAATCACGTTGGTGGGAGTCGATATCTGCGCGCTGACCGGTCTGCACTGTTGCCTCGCAGGCCAAGAAGCTGCTGTCGGCCGCCGACTACAAGCTGTTTGCGGCTGCCATCAAGCTGTACACGTCCACCCGCGACTTTCCGGAACTGGTCGCCAGCCTGGCCGACCTGCTGGTCTGCACCGGCGACCAACAGCTGCAGCAGCTGTTCAGGGGTGAGTACCGCCCAGCCCCGGAGCCCTGGTCCCTGATTCTGTTCAGAAATGGGAAAAACGCGTTGAGCGAGGAGTGGACCGGCGGTCGGCGGCCAGTAAGCCGTCCACAGTCCACAGCAGCTGGCAACTCTCGGCAGCTGCGCGGCTACCTCCAGCCGATCGTCTGCGCGGCTACCTCCCAGCCGATCGTCTGCGCGGCTACCTCCCAGCCGATCGTCTGCGCGGCTACCTCCCAGCCGATCGTCTGCGCGGCTACCTCCCAGCCGATCGTCTACGCGGCTACCTCCCAGCCGATCATCTACGCGGCTACCTCCCAGCCGATCGTCTACGCGGCTACCTCCCAGCCGATCGTCTACGCGGCTACCTCCCAGCCGATCGTCTACGCGGCTACCTCCCAGCCGATCGTCTGCGCGGCTACCTCTTAGCCGATCGTCTGCGCGGCCGATGTGTTATTACCTCCCAGCCGATGTGTTATTACACAACGCTTTGGTGCCGCTCTTTTTTTTTAATATTTGTGGTGCCCGACCTGTTTTTTTTTTTCTCGTTAGATGCACGCCCACATACGGTTAGTATACATACATGCAGTATATACACGGCAGAGGTTCGTTGTTTTCGGCACCCGTCCAGCGGGGTAGTAGTGACTGCACGATTTCTGTCAGTGACCCCTGGGCCCAATCTTACCAAGTGCCGTGAAGGCGCAAGTACGGCAAAGATGTCGTAGATGCGTACTTGGGGCAGCTGCGTGTGACGTCAGCATGCCGTACTTGAATCCGTTGACTAGTGTTTAGAGTTGCCACTAGATGCCGTTACGTAGCTGAGATTCAAAATCACAGATAACAGGAGACTAGGGACCACTCCTGTTATCTGTGTCAAAATTAATCCCTATTACTTTCCCCTTTCTTGAATTTTACCCACTCTAAAGGGAATAGGTCACATTAAAAGTTGTCTTGAAATTTGGCTGTACGGGTATTTCGAGCTAAAAAAACGAGTATGGCATTTGTTTGGACGATAGATGGATATCCTTCGAAGAGTTTCAAGTTTCGTGCCCCGATCGGGTCACGAAACAGCCGAACAGCGTCTTCTAAAAGGGCCCCTTTTAGAAGACGTTTCGTGCCCGATCTACTACCCGTCCTGTGTCGAAATTACTTAGCGTAGCGAGGTAATTCTGTCATCACAACCCGTTTTTCGATCTGCTCTACAAATCTGCTCTCAGTTAAAAACCCCATGTTAAAGGTGAATTATTCCATTTAAGTGGTCTTCAGCTTCATGCGTCGCCCATTATGCATAAAAGAATGGCAGCTTTTACCTAAGCACCAGGTTAGTCTAAAAAGAAATTTCTCGTGAAATATTCAGCGTTTTCCTATTCTGTGACGCAATTCATTGCTGAAATAGTCGCCGCTAGATAGCGTTGTGCAGCCAATACAAGTGTTGCGCTATGTTTTCGTGAATTCTTCTTTCGTCTCAAACTGCATCGTTTGTATCACTCGCTTTGCCAATGAAGCTATACAAAAAAAAATCCGTGATTTCAACCCGTTTCTGGAGTTAACCCGCGAGTTACTGGGGTATATTTCATAACGCGAGTTACTGGGGGGGGGGGGGCTAATTTTGCCCCCCCCCCCCTCGGATCTCCGGAACTACTGGACCGATTGTAAACATTCAAACGGTATTCGATAGCCCTGGAAATTTATCGAGGGAAACATAATATTGTTGACCTCGGGGTCACCGATGACGTCACAAGTCAGGTCAAGTACGAAATGTTTGACCGTGTCAAAAGGCTTCGATGGATGGAATTGTCGCGCAAATTGCGATATTAAACGCATAAGCAGTCGATAAATCGGTATGATTCGTGTGTCTGACACTTCTAAGTACCTTTCTAAGCTGGTTATGGCCTTGGGTCAGGTAAAGGTCATCCAAGGTCACGAGGTCAAACTGCAGATTACGGTCATTAGGCGTTGTAACACATGTTTATGGGTTTGTTTTTCGTCTAGAACGCTAAAAATGACCTTAGAACATTGTTTGTTCTATATAAATAGAAGTAAAAAGCAAAAACGGAAATGCATTTTTTTATGCATAGTAATGCTACGTTTTTTAAATGTTAGTAATGGTGGTCGATTTCTGTCATTTCAAGGTCATAAGTCAGTCATTTTTGAAGATATCGACTTCAAATTTGGTACTCATATTCACCGAACACGTCTCGATCACATATAGTCCGTTTTTATCATTCTGATTTTTTTTTTTATAAAAAAAAATATTTGGATTTCTCAAAATTTTGAATTAAAAAACCCTCAAAAATCCGAGATAGCAGTTTGATATCCCGGTCTATTGTCAGTAATTTGATTTAAGACAATTGAGTTTATCTCAAACATTGTACCTTCGACAGCGTTTTCCGCAAACCATTATTTTGCAACAAAAACCGAAGAACATGACGTCACTCTGACGTCATTCCTGGTTGACCTATCATAACCTCATATTTTTCCTTTTGCCAACATGTGTAGAATTGATGTGAGAGAAGGTACTGAAAGATTGGTGACGATACTCGTGTTCGTTTAGGAGTTATTGCAAAATAACGGGAGAGGGGAGGGGTGGGGGGCAAACAAAAATCTCCCCCCCCCCCACCCCCCCCCCCCCCCAGTAAGTCGCGGGTTAATCTGTCGCCAGCCATTTGTGCAGTCGCCAAAAGTTTTCCAAAACTCACTACCGTGTTGTATCACCGGTGAACAAAACGCATTCGTCGCGGGCAAGTACGACATGCCGTACTTGGTCCAATGGACCAATGCCGTACTTGGACCGCCGTACTTGCCCATTCACGGCATTTGGTAAGACTGGGCTCTTGGTAAGATTGGGCCCTGTAAATGGCAGTAACTGGGGAGTCGCGGGTTAACGATGCGAGCTCAGTCTCGGGGTTAACGCTGTGCCAACCAGCGCCCGTGGCTGTTGGAACACCGGCCTGATCAGCCGTTAACCCTATTCCTTGCGGGCGACCAGAATTACGTTAAAGGGACTGTCCCACCTTTTCGTAAGTTATCGAATCACACTTAATTGTATGTCTACATGTCAGGCGAGGTCAGCTGAACATTTTCGTAAACTTTTTCTCTCGAAAACATTGCTTATCTTGGAAGATATTCAACTTTTAGTTTTAAGCGGAAAGTTGGGTTGGTGACGTCATTTTTTATATATAAATAACTGGGAAATACTTTGTGCTGACAAATGTATGGCACAATTTCTTGTCGACATCTATTGCGCAGAAGAAGACAAAAAACATACACAATTTTAGGCTAGCACTATCAGCTGGAGTTGTTGCAGCAGTTGGCCGCCAGGGACCGCTAGTGAGTCAGGGTGTTATGACATCGCAAGCAAATGGTACCACTAAATATTGATTGATTGATTGATTGATTTATAAATAAATAAATATTTAGCATTAAATATTTAACTGATACCATTTGCTTGCGACGTCATAGGGCCTGTTCCCGTCGCACCTCTAACCTCCTCCAAGTTTCTCCAAATTGCACCTGTCCTATACTAATGCACAGACAGTTGCAAGTTGGAGCAACTTGGAGGAGGTTAGAGGAGGTTAGAGGTGCCACTGGAACAGGCACACAACACCCTGCTCACTAGCGGTCCCTGGCGGCCAACTGCTGCAACAACTCAATTTGATAGTGCTAGCCTCTAGATTGCGAACCACCGGGGATCGAGAAATGAAAGACGAAAATATTCCAAGGCTGACCTTAAAACAAGTCGACTATCATTACCAGTTGGGTAAAGAGAGACGACGATGTCGGTTTAGAGGCCTATTCAAATACACATGGGCCTTATTTGTTTACAGATGTCAAAATAAAACTAATATCTTTTTGATTAGATCATTGTGGTTGTTTTAACTGCTGCCATACTTAATTTCAATGCCAAGCCCTCAAATGGTTATCTCAACTCAAATATAATGTTAAGGTGGGATAGTCCATTTAACCTGCTGGGGGAGGGGAATTCTGCCCCCCCCCCCCCCCCCCCCAGAGATCTCGAGAACCGCTCGGTCGATTTCGATGGGGGAAAACACCATTCGATTCGTCATGACAAGATCTTTTTTTTTGGACCTCATTTTTGTTTGTTTGTTAAAAAATGGGGGGCCAGGGGGCAACAAAAATACGATTTTTGTATTGTTTTTTTGAAAGGTCATTGCGTCCATGTGATTGGACCGATTTACATGCCCCCAAACGTGTTTGAGCTTCAAATGTACGGCTCTTCGATATAACAAAAGACAAGTACCAAAACAAAACAAAAAACGTATTCAGGGATGTAAAATGGGGGGGGGGGCGGGGGAGGATTTTCTGATAATGAATATGTGCTGTTCGTGATTGTTTGGGACGACATGAACGTCACATGTGTGCATTATTTGCTGTAATTTGTTAAATGTAATATATTGCGCATAGGCGGATTCAGGTAAACAACGTGGGGGCACCATGCGCGTAACGCTTTTTTATTATCTTACTAGTTTGAAGTTGGCCCTAATTTGAGGGAGGGTATCGCCTCCCATTTTGTTTTGTACTTGAGTGCGCTTCCGCCCAAACATATGTACAATCCCAGTATGTATGATGTATACTGCTTTGCAAATGTTTCTGGCTCATTTATTGCACCGCAAACTACGAAGGAAGTATGCGCCGCACAACCGCATTCGTAACACCTTCCCCAAAACAGGAGCCTGCCACCGCCTCTGCTGGGCTAATTTCCCCCAATTTTTGACACATCACGCGCAATTCAATTTTAGGAAACGTCACAAAGTTTCAAGACGCTAGGCCTAACGGTTTATAAGCTACAAGTGGACACCCACGGGGGGGGGGGCAGAATCTGCCCCCCCCCCCCGCAGGGAATAGGGTTAAACAGATCCTTCGGTCCGTGGCATGTACCGAGGTCACAGTCTCGTTTGGACTGCTCGTTTGGGCACGGTCTCGCACGGACTGCTCCGGGACATGCCACGGGGTGCGGATAGCGCTAGCATTCTTATTTTGACCAAATGTGGGAAGCATGGTTTAGCGTAGTGGGAACTGGTGGGAACCACGTTTCACCCAAATCATGAGGCTGTGCTATACATTCGATGGTTTGCGCTTCAATCGATGATAATAGGCCCTCGGATGCGTGAAATGAAAATCGATTCCGGCTCCGTATCGATATTTAAGTATAAGAAATAAGAATAACTACTCGAAATATTAGTTATATATAGGAAAACATACATGGATAGCAACATGAATAATGGAAAAAAATGGGCGCAAATTGACCATGCAGTCGTCGCGCCCTTAAGCCCCAACAAACAACAACAATGATAATACAAAACTATTATTTTAAGTAAGCTTAATTGTCCAACTAAGACGACATGCTGATTTTTAACACTAACGTTACCAAAGTTAAATATACTTACTGTGCAGATTGAAGCGATAGTTATCATCTGAGACTGAATGGAGGGAATGTACAAGTAATGTCTTCAGTACCAGTGTATCTATTTTCAAGTAAGAAGGTTGTTTATGTTGAAATGTTTATGCATGTTTGTAGGCACGCTATTTTACTAGTCTCACGTTGCAGCACATGCCATACGGACTACGAACACTAGGACGAAGTTTAAACTAGTGCGTTAAGTTAACGCCAAATATGTTCCCTACCAACTACTTTACATTGCAGTGTGCATACTGCATACCATACATAGTTTGGACATCGGCAAGTTATGCCGACGACACGGATATCTGTATATATTTATGTGTTTTTTTCCGCTTTCTCCGGTTTCCGCCGGCGGTTTATTATCATTGGCAGACCTGCAGCAGCAGTCCACGTCGCATGCAGACACCTGCAGCAGCAAGACACACAGTTCACACGCCGACACCTGCAGCAGCAGGACACTAGTTTAACTTCGGTCGTAGTGGCCGTAGTCCGTACGGCATGTGCTGCAAGTTGCAACGTGAGACTAGTAAAAAAGCGTGCCAACAAACATGCATACACATTTAAGCATAAACAACCTCCTTGCTTTACACTTTCACTGAACACATTACTGGTGCATTCGCCATTCCCTCCACTCAGTCTCAGATGATAACTAGCGCTTCAATCTCACAGTAAGCATATTTAACCATTTTAAATGTTAGTGTTAAAAATCAGCATGTTGTCTTAGTTGGACAATTAAAATTAAGCTTATTTAAAATAATGTTTTTCTTTCTTATTATTGTTCATTATTTTTGTTGTTATCCACGTATGTTTATATATAACTAATATTTCGAGTAGTTATTCTTATTTCTTATACTTAAATATCGATACGGAGCCGGAATCGATTTTCATTTCACGCATCCGAGGGCCTATTATCATCGATTGAAGCGCAAACCATCAAATGTATAGCACAGCCTCGTGATTTGGGTGAAACGTGGTTCCCACCAGTTTCGACCACGCTAAACCATGCTTCCCACGTCATTTGGTCAAAATAAGAATGCTAGCGCTATCCGCACCCCGTGGCATGTCCCGGAGCAGTCCTCTGATTCGCCGGGCCCGATAAATCAGGACAGCCCCAGGTAGAAGTCGAGGAAAAGACTGCCATCGGTCAGACTTGATCTAAGGACCTCCCACTCCCAACGCGGACGCTTTTCGCCAACTGCGCCAGGGGGTGGTTGGTGCCGCTCTTTGCCATGCCTGACTCGCAATGGTAGTGTGGTTGGTGCAGGATATCGAACTGCGCCAGGGGGTGGTTGGTGCCGCTCTTTGCCATGCCTGACTCGCAATGGTAGTGTGGTTGGTGCAGGATATCGAACTGCGCCAGGGGGTGGTTGGTGCCGCTCTTTACCATGCCTGACTCGCAATGGTAGTGTGGTTGGTGCAGGATATCGAACTGCGCCAGGGGGTGGTTGGTGCCGCTCTTTGCCATGCCTGACTCGCAATGGTAGTGTGGTTGGTGCAGGATATCGAACTGCGCCAGGGGGTGGTTGGTGCCACTCTTTGCCATGCCTGACTCGCAATGGTAGTGTGGTTGGTGCAGGATATCGAACTGCGCCAGGG